>VZUI01030367.1:0-18521 GCA_013401135.1 Cettia cetti | reverse complement strand
TTTGCACCCCTGCAGCTCTTTAGTGCCTGACTCTAACTCCACACACAGTGTCAGCTGCTGCTGCCCCATTTTGCTCAGACACAGCAATTCCTCTCCAGGCCTGGCAGCCAAGGGCCCCTCACTGCCTCAGGCCTGAGAGATGCAAACAAAAGTGAGCTGGGGGAAAACTTGGGCTCACTGAGTTCATTCCCTGAGGCTGTAACTGGGAGATGAACCCCAGAGTGCAAATGGCCCAAAGTGATCCAAGAGTGAACCCCGTGAGCCGGGGCCCATTTTGGGTGCAGCCCTGGGGGCTTTGTCTGCCCTGAGTGTGCCTGGAGGCCTTCAATAAATAGAACTGCTTTTTATTCCCTTAACTCTGTCTGCCCTCTGTTTTTTAGGCAGCCCCAAAAGGCATCACCTCGAGCAGGTGACACAGCAAGGAGTCCAGGTGGGCTTGGAATATCTCTAGAGAGGGAGACTCCAGGCCCGCTGCCACATTCCATGGAAGGTTCTTCCTCATGATGAGGTGGGACTTGTTGTGTTTTAATTTATGGCTGTTGCTCCTCGTCCTGTTGCTGGACACCACTGAAAAGAGCCTGGCCCCATCCTCTTAACATTCCTTAGAGATATTTACATGGATTCCCTTCTCCAGGATAATCAGGCCCAGCTCCTGCAGTCTCTCCTCATCAGAGATGCTCCAGACCCCAAATCCTCTCTATGGCCTCCACTGGACCCTCCCCAGCAGCTCCTTGTCTTCCCTGAACTCTGGAGCCTGGAATGAAAAGTGATATTCCAGGTGTGCCTCAGCAGGGCAGAGCAAAGAGGGAGCAGAGCCAGAAGCTGCTCAAAACAGGAAGGAGAAGGAGCAGAATCTGATAAAAAGTGAGAAACAACCACAAAATTCCACAGCAGGGAGAGATCCAGCAAAAAAAAAATAAAAAAAAAAAAAAAAAGCCCAACAGGGATCATGGGGAAGGATCTCTGGCCAGGTTGGCGAGGAACTGATACAAAAATAATGTTTGCCGTGATATTTTTAATATTAGGAAAGCAATGTTTTAGAACTGGGCACTCAGTTGCCACTTTCCATGGAGAAGATGAAGGAGATTGAAGGAGAGGAGAAGGATTTGAAGGCTTCTTTCAAGATAAATGTAAGGATGCAAAATGGAATAATTTATCTACACCAGATGATTTCTGAGAGAACAACCTGAGAACATTTGTTTGGCTGATGGAAAGGATGAAACCTAAAGTGATTTTGACTAAAATGCATCCCTCCCAGAGATGAATGTTTGCAGTGATGCAGGTACAGGTTTAACACCAAATCATCCCCATTTTTGGGCCTGTTTCTGGAGAGGTGATAGATGCTTGCTGACACAGCTTTCCATGGCATCTTTTCCATGCTAATTATTGCACTAAACATTCAATAAGTAAAACAATTTATCTCTTTTTCCCACCCCCTGACGTGGGCCTGAATTCCATCCCTGATGTGTAATCAATGCAATTCTGTCGTTGTAGCCTAATGCAATTACGTCTAAATAGGTATTTTCAGGACATGATAAAATCAGCTGAAATGGTAGAAACCATTTGTAAAGATCAGCTAATTAGGGAAACTTCATAAAAATTCAATTTTTCTCTCTAATTTTCTTGTCCTGCCTAGTTTTACTAAGTAAAACCCTCACTTCTATAACTTAAAGGAGATTTATTTGCTTTAATTCCGAGGTATCTGCTAACAAAGGGTGTAAACGATGCCATGAAATGAGAAAAAAGCCAGACCTAAGAGTATCCTCTTAGTGATGAGTCTGCCCCTCACCGTGATTATAGCTCTGGATTAAGTTCCAATGATGTCCCAGTTAGGTAAAATATCAAATGTCACAAAGGCTTCTTTGGTATTTGAGAACCTTCTGAAAAGAATTGTTCACTTAAGCCATGGGGTTTTGGAAATTCCAGTGTAGGGATTACTAGATGGAGTTACACCAGCTTTGCAAAAATGCTGGAAAGTAGGGCAGTGTTTTAGTCACAAAATGTTGAAAAGCTGCCAAAAAATTTTACGTTGCTTTTAAGTTTCTGTTTCATCCTACACCTGATAGTCCTAAGGTGTTTGGGATTTTTTCAGGGCTGCTATTACACAGAAAATTTTACTGTATTTTAGCTCAAATTAATCTCATTTTCCACTGTGGAAGGACTATGAAATAATAAAAAAAAATGACAAATCTAATTCAAATCTAATTTTTGAGTTTTTAGTGATGTGGATTCTGGAGTACCAAGAGGTTCAGTTTCAAACCAGCTCAGGTTTTCCTGGGTGAATGGAATGTTTTCTTTTTTAATTACATATTTAGCCATAAAAACTTTGCCTGTTGACTTACTGTGGCAATTTTTGCAGCTCATAATGCCAAGGCTGGAGAAATCTCTGCTGTGCTTTTTATCTGATTGTTATCACGGTGTTTAGGATGTAAGTAATGAAAATGTTAATGTTTATGGATTTATTTGTTTACTTTTAGCTATCTGCTTGCAGTAATATTAGAATATTTGGCCGTATTGTTCTGCTGCTGATGCAAAACTTTGCCTAGAAATAAAAAAAAAATTTGCTTTTATGGGTGTTGCAGGATTATTTCTTGAGTTATGTACTAATAACTTTACCTGAAGGTGAGGTCCTACCTCTTAAATTGCAAAAGGACAGTGGTAGAAGCAAGGACTAGAATTAAGAAGGTGTTAAATGTGTGTTCGCTGGTTCCTGGTGGATAATTAGTGTTGATTATTAGTGATAATTTGGGGGCAGCTGGAAGATACCAGACAGTAGAAAACAAGTGGTTGTTTTTGTTTTGTTTTTTTTTGCCAGATTCAGATTCACCATATTCAGGATGGGGTTTTTTTGGGGGTAGAGGCCAAATTTTTCAGGCCTGAAATTAACCTGAGCTGATAGGACCAGCCTCAAAAGGAAAGGAGATACCAAACAACTCTTCCTTTTTACTCCGAGTTTCCATTTTTTCAGGCAAAACAAAACAGAATGGAACAACAACAACAACAACAATAACAACAAAGAACGAGTACTTCTGGTGGCAGAACTTTCCCCAATTCCTGCAGCTCAGCTTTCCCCTCCGTGGAGCCTCCTCCAGAAGGCAAACTGCACTCAGGGAAGGGATTTTGTGCTGGCTGCTCACTCCCAGCCTGGGAACAGATGGCCCTGGGCTACCTGTGACTAATTTTGTCCTCCTGATACTGTGAGTGCAACAGATTGAAGAGTTCCTGGGAAAGGAGCTGGAGAATTCCTGGGGAAGAGGAGCTGGAGAATTCCTGGGGAAAGGAGCTGGAGAATTCCTGGGGAAAGGAGCTGGAGAATTCCTGGGGAAGGAGCTGGAGAATTCCTGGGGAAAGGAGCTGGAGAGTTCCTGGGGAAGGAGCTGGAGAATTCCTGGGGAAGAGGAGCTGGAGAATTCCTGGGGAAGAGGAGCTGGAGAATTCCTGGGGAAGGAGCTGCATTGAACAGAGCAGGTCTGCAGGCCCCAGAGTAAGTGGTGTGTAGTGACTTCTCTTATTTATCTCTTTTTTGACTTAAATCCATGAGTCTGGCTTGAATTATCCCTGGATTTTCCCTGAAATCTCTCCATGATCAGGGGGAATTTCCAGAGGATGCCAAGGTTTGCCCAGTCTGCAGCACTCAGGGTTGTTTCCTACAAATAAAAGCCACCACCTTTAATTAAATCCATCACCTCCCATTCCCATAAATCAGGGAACACAACTTTAATCTGCTTTTTTTAGTTTGAGGCTGCAGTGCCAGCAGTGATGCTGCACGTGTGGCTGTTGTGGGGGTGTTTGGTGGGGCTCAGACCCCCCTGAAATGGCTGAACTCAGCTCCACTGAGGAATCACCTCCTTCATTAAATCCCTTTCCTAAATTAGCCCTTAATCTCCCATTCAAAACCTCCCAGGAAAATCTCTGGCTGCTCCCAGCTCTGGAATGATCCAATCCTGGGTTTTAATTCATTAAATAGTTCTGTGGGAAGGGGAGAGAGCCATCTGTAATAAGCTGAAATTGCTGACACAGTGCTTGTAATGGGTTCTTTCCCAGAGGTTTTTACTGCATTTATGTAAGAAATCATCAACTTAGGAAATTCAAAGAAATTTCCAAAATAGGTCTTTTTGGGGGGCGTTGTATTTTTGAGCAATGTAGCAGGAGACTGTGAAGGTACTGCTCATAATAATTAGAGCTGTGAAACCTTAGGAAAACATGCCCAGGGAAAAGGGAAAGTGTTTCACTTACAGGAAGTTTGGAGAACATTCTTAAAGGGGAGGAGTGTTTAAAATCCAAGCTGAGGTGGCCACGGACTGGGAATCCTGGAAGTTGGATTTGGGGATCTTTCCCAGTGCTCTCACACCAATTTCCCTCCACAATTCAGAGCAGTAAAACCAGGATGGCCATGAGGGGATGCACAGGACCCTGAAGGACCCACACCTGGCTGATTCCGTCTAAATTAGGGCACTGAGCAGTGGAATAATTGGAATTCTTTCCCCAAATAATTCCTGAGGTGGATAAAAACAACAAGCCATCAGTTCTGCAAGGGAAATGTGAGGTTTGGGAGGCCTGGAGGGTGTTGCACAGGGGGTGTGGTGTGAATTCTGGAGCAGAATTCCAAAGGTTTTCACCATCCCTCCTAACAAAGATGATCTGAGTAATGCCTTCCTGAAAAATCAACCCAAAAATCCCTGCAGCACGTGTTAATGTGTTCTCCTAGCTGTGTGCTTTTCATAAGAGATATTTTAGGAATACCAAAACTATTAAAATCTACTTCAGGTACTTGTACTAAATATGTTTAATGAGCTCTGCTTGTTAAAATTCATTTATGACTGAGATAGAGAGGAAGAAAGGAAAAGGGTATGTTAATTCTGTAACTGTTAAAAAATGAGCTTTTTTTCATAGAGATTTTCTTAATTGCTGAGGAAAATGTTATCAATATCAGTGTTTTAAAAAAAAAGTTTGGCAGAATACACGAGAATTATTGAAAAGTGAAGTAGATTTTCTCTATAAATTGAGATGGTTTGGGTGGAAGGACTGGTGAGTGTCCCATCTTTTACTGGGTGACAAATGCTAACAGAGGAACTTGCTAAAGCCAGAATATTTTGTTTTCCACAGCAAATTCTTCTATTGAAGTGTGACTGTTCCTGTGAACCGAACAACTCCCAAATTGTGGAGATCCTCATGGGGAGCAGGGGCTGGATCCAGGTGAGGACAGCTGGGTGGAGAAATTGCTGTGTGAACTCTGCCAGCATCAGCCACCCTGAAATCTCTCCCTGTAATAGAGGTCAGGACACCCTGACAAAATTGCTTTATCTTAATTTTTCTTGCCCACTTTCCAGTCTTGACAGAAAAGAGAATTAGGTGGCTGCATCTGAAGGGTTATAAAATAGAGATGTCACCGTGTGAGGGCCACACAGCTGTGCAGTGACAGTATTAATGCAAATTACTGTCCAGGCCATTTGTTAAATTTCATTTAAACACCGTCCATTTGTGCTAAAAAATGTGAATTCCAACAGGGATGTGGGCAGAAATGGGGTGAGCAGCAATTATACCTGAGCTTTGGGTTCTAAGGCGGGAGGTAGTGACAGCAAATGTCACTGAGGCCTCTCCCATCCAGAAGGAATTTTTTGGATCACCCTCCGGGTGGGTTGGGACTCCTGGATTCCCTTTTGCACCCTGAGGCCACGAATTGAGGTGAGGCCTGAAGCAGTCCAGTGAAATTGTTGCTTCACACCCAAGAATGGAATCTGGAAAAGGGAGAACAACCCCATAGCTCTCAGTATCCCGTTTTTCCACTGCACCTGCATCAGCTGTGTGGGTTAAAAGGGTCATTCCAGCAAACCCAGCGCTGCTAACTCAGACTGACTCAGATCTTCTGCTCACACTTGGACCTGGAAGTCAGAGAGTTCTCGTTGTGGTGCCCTGTCATCAGTAATAAACGTCCTGCAGCCCCTGGCTCGCACCCTGCCTGGCCTCCCTGCCTCCAGTGGGGTGATCAGATGTAATTAATTCACTCTGGACTCGCTTAATGATGCAGAAGCAGGAAGAGATTCAAGCTCAGTCTCGTAACTGCTTTGGCTCTGAAATCTTAACAGGATTAAAGCACCATTAAAAAAAATCCAGGGAGTTCTGTGAGCAGCGGAGCTGCTGAAGCCAGGATTCCTCTGGATTTGTGTCTTGGGCTAGATTGACTATTAAACTGATTTATCAGGAGATTATTTTATCTCTTCACATACCTATAATCCCTTCCTGCTGCATATTTTGGCAGTTCCGTGCTGCTTGCTGCAGAGATTCCCCAGTAGGATCAATAGTTATTAGGACAAAATTGTTCAAAACCTGCTTTCTCTTTTACCTCACCCCCTGGCTTTAGAAAATTGAAACAGTTTAGGTTTCTCTTTGCATCCTTTACTGCTGCCTTTCAATGGGGGAAAAGCAGGAGGATGTGGTTATGAGCTTGATAAACCATGATACCATAAAATAAAGAGGATCAAAAACAAGTGAAATAAAGAAGAGGCTCTTCAGCATAATTCACAGGCCTGTGAGAATAAAAAGAAACAATCACAGAGCAATCTTGCAAACTGCTGGAAGGATAACAGTATTAGGAGGAAAAATGTTTATGGCTAAGGTAAAATAATTGGTGGGAGTCAGATGAAGGATTTGGGTGAGAACCACACTTTTATTTTTATACATCCTGTTATTTTATAAACCTCTGGGAAATAATTGTGCTGGAGTGGCAGAGTGGGATTGGAGGTCACCTGGCTCATGAAGAGGGGATGAATTTAGGTGCCCTCTCTTTTCTCTGAGCTCCCCAACATTCACAGGGAAAGAGTTCCTGGATTTTATGGAGCTTTTCCAACCCAAACCATTCCCTGACTTTTTGCCTCCAGGTCACTGCCTCAGTCTTGGGGATGCTTTATTTTGAGTAATTACATTCATTTCTTCAACAGAAGGATTTTAATAAGCTCCAGTTTTGATTGATTTCTCATCTGTGCATAATCAGTCAGCTAATTGTGTTTGAAGTGTGCAGAATTCTGTGCATGTCACGAAAGAATTTCACCAAAATTTATAGTTTCTAGAAAAGGCACTGATAATCTGGCTAAACTCTAACCCAGGAGGGGAAAAACTCCATTCAGTCTTTGTGAAAGTAATGCATGTGTCATTCAGGAATACAATAAATCATAGTTTAACTGTCATGTCCACTCATTAAGCTTTAGAAAACTCAAGCTACTCCAATAGTTTTAAAAGAAAATATTATGAAAACTGAGAAATGGGGAATTCAGTGATAGTCCAGTTCCTGGGAATGAAATTAATCTGTCTCATTTCACATAGAGAGGAAAAACAGTAGCATTTGGGTGTGTTTGTTCTTAAGTTCTTTACAGCCTTTCATAGAATTCTCTATTATGAATTCTGTATTATGAATTCTTTATTATAAATACTGTATTACAAATTCCATATTACAAATTCTACATTCTGAATTCTATATTATGATGTTCTCCTGTGTTAATAAACTTGTGGGGGCTCTGAGTTTTTTTCAATTCTTGAACTAATCTTAAGCACCACTTTTCCAGTGTAAGAATCCCAGGCCCTGTCTGTTTTGTAACTCACTGACATCACTCTCCAGGTGTAACCATAACTGCAAAGTTCATAATTTTAAATATTATTCTAATTTATTTATTGTGCATGGATTTTGCTGTCACAGCAATACAGACATTCAAACTAGGGAAAAATAATTCAGGAAAAACATCATTTTTCCAGGTGTGGCTGAGATTAGAACAGGGCTTGTTAAATTCAAAGTTATTTGTGCATTTTGCTGCTTCTGATTCTGCACTACAGGAGGAGTTCAGGTTGTACAAATGTGCTTTTTGTTCAGCTGCAGGAAAATTCATTACAGACAAAGTCAATAAAAATGGGTCATTTTAATCAAGTTGATGTATTTCTCCTCAGTTACACTCTTACAAATCAATGGGAGCAAATCCATAGTCAAGAGTGTAACTTGCATAAGGTTTCAGTGACTTCTCCAGTGGCTGGAGAAAAATGCAGAGAAGGAATAATCAAAGTTTAATGTCTGAATCCCTCCAATGAGAAGATAATTTTTGTTTCTTGTCAAAAGCTGTGATTTTACAGAAATTGTCCATAAAATTTTTTACTTTTAACCCTCAATGTCATGAATTTATGTGTTCCTCCCTGATGGAATTCTCTGCTTCTGTTTTGAGCAGCTTTTCCACAGGTGATTTCCTTCTGTAGTGGCAGAATTTGGGGAATTGGGGTGGAAGATGAAGAGGTTGGGGATGGGCGTTGATGTCCTTCAATTCCTCTGCTTTGGGAAGTTTTCCTTGAGGAAACTCAGGAAAACAATGGGTGTCCCAGCCAGCCAGAAAAGGATTTGAAGGCTTCTTTCAAG
The DNA here is from genome assembly GCA_013401135.1 of Cettia cetti. NCBI lineage: Eukaryota > Metazoa > Chordata > Aves > Passeriformes > Sylviidae > Cettia > Cettia cetti. The sequence continues at coordinate 10,129 of VZUI01030367.1, read as the reverse complement.
ATAAATGTAAGGATGCAAAATGGAATAATTTGTTTTATCTACACCAGAGGATTTCTGAGAGAACAACTTGAGAGCATTTGTTTGGCTGATAGAAGGGATGAAACCTAAGGTGAACTTGACTAAAATACATCCCTTACAGAGAATTTCCCTAATTAAATTGAAAAGTTGGCACCTTTGTCAGTCTGGAGCGTTGAAAAGAGAATAATTTATGACTTGTGGAAATCCCTGTTTAATGGCACAAGGCTGAAAACATTCCCTGCACATTTTGAGATCAGATCTTCGGAACTAAGACCTGGATTTTGTAAAAACCAGGAGCACAAAGTTATTTTAAGGCTGGCAGCTTTCAGTGAGGAAGAAGAGGACAGTTCCATTCCACTGGTGTCGCTGTCCAGGAGGCACTCAGTGAGTTGGGTGTGTTGGTCTCACCTCTCCCTGTGTGAGTTTATAAAATAATAAATTTATCCCCCATTTATCCTTAAAATGCAGGAGAGGAAGATTTTATGTGTTTTGGATACCAATCTGTAAAGTTAATTGTGTAAAATTGAACATCCCCTGGTTTAATTCGTGGACTGACTTTATTTAGGATGCAGAAAGCTCATGGATTTGGGAGATAAGAGGTTCTTCAGGATTTTTTTTTTTTCCTGAATTCCTTCATACTGAATGCCACGAGAATCAGTTCCCATTTTGATTTTGGAGTAAAGTCCAAACAATTCCTAGGAATTTGCTGTTTTCCTAATGAATGAACTCATTCCAGAGAGTCAGAAATTACTGCAGATAATTTAAAAAAATGACTAAGAAACATAATGGGGAGCAAAAAGGCACCAAAATTTGAAATTGAATCAATTAGAAAATTGAAATTGTAATAATATATCCAATTGCATAATACATCCATTATACCTTTATTGTGGCACAAAAGAAAATCTTGTTCAACAACCTTTTGGTGGAGGGAATTGTTACATTTCACCTGCTTTTGTGTGAAGAGAACGATTTCTCATCTCTGGTCTGCTCCTGAAAAATTCCTGGTGTGAATTGATCAGAAAAGCATTCAATAATTTCCACATTATCTATTTTAAAATGATGAGTTGCTCACCTAGCTTTCAGTGAAAACGCACACACCCAGTGTGAATTTCACTCGTATCTTCAGCCTGTGTTGTTTCTGCTGTTCATAAATCTCCTGGCTTTAGGATTCTCCTAACAACCTGGATTTTTAAAAGGGAAAACAAATAATAAGCAAAAAATCTTCTCTACTCAAGTTATCCTTATGATTCTTTATCCTTACTATTTGACACATATTCTGTTTCTGTTTTGGATCTTTCTCCTCAGTTTTGGCAATAATTCAGCTTTCCCTAGACCCTACAGCCTTCCAGAAGGCTTTTTTTTTTTGTGTTAATTCCCTCTGAGTTTGTCTAGGGAATTCTGAAGGTCAGAAACCCATTTCCAGTCTCTTGGAAATCTTTCCATTTCCACTGTTGTTGCAAAGCTTTTTCTACATCCCCGTGACATAAGTTAAATTAAGAACATAGGTCTAGTCGTAGTCATAATCAATTTTCTGATTATGTAGAGAAAGGAAAAAGTGCTGGAGCATTAACAATTTTTAAAAGTACATTTAAATCATTATTCATTTATAGGGTTGCATTAATTTCTGAATAATGCAGCACTGGAGATGGATGATTCAGAGCCCTGTAAAGTCTTTTGTAGTCGTTTAGAGCCTCATTATTTGAATCTATCACTCACTGTTCCCACCCACAGACGCTTCTTGCAGCGACGAGGCAGAATCATTATGGGTGCAGATGAAAGGGAGAGCCTGGCAAAACAAATACAACAACAATTTTAATTAGGCTGATCTTCCTGAATTCCCACAAGGTTAGCAAAGCACGCTGGCAGCCGTTCCAAACAGCTGGAGCAGGGCTCAGCTCTTCCCAAAAAAAAAAAAAAAGGGGGCTGTGGTTCTCCAGCTGCTGGAAAGTGGAATCTCCAGCTTGAAGGAAGAATCTGCTGACTTGCCATGTCTGACAGCAAAATGAACCCAACCCAAAGCTGTGAAGGCAGGAAGAATAAAAACCGAGGGACACCTGTGGAGGCAGAAACCAGAAAGGGAGGAGGGAGGTTGGCTCCAAACTGCTGACTCAGGCATTGCTTCACTTTATTTCGTCTCGATTTGCAAAAAGGGGTTTTTTTTCTTTTTTTTTTTTTTTTTGGTGTGGTTTTTTTTTTCTATTTATTTCCTCAGATAATGACACCTCTGCATTGATTTTTTTTTCTTCTTTGTTTTCTCTTTTGAAAATGTGATCTTTTGTTAGATGCAGGGCTGAGTTAATGGAAATGGGAGGCTGAGGTGCTTCATCAACCCCAAACAATGAATTGGGTTTCATTTCACTCCCCACAGAGAAGATGAGAGAGATGAGCAAGTTCAGGTGAAGTACAACAAAGGGCTTTGATGAAAAGAAAGAAATAAAAAAAATCTGCTTAATTTAATATGAAGGGGTTTTTTAGATCTTTAGGAGTTATTTTAAGAGACATCTTTTACCTTATTAACTTGCATGCAGTTATCAGTTTTCATGTAGAAATTACAGGAAGTAGGAATTCCTATGTAAATAGATTTCTTGATTGAAGCAAGTTTTCTTTTTCAGACTTGTTTTTCAGATTTGTTTTTCTACCTGTATTCATTATCTTAAAAGGTGAAGGATTTTATTCTTTAATTTCTGACTTAACAATTCACCTGCCATGGGCAGGGACACCTCCCACTGTCCCAGGCTGCTCCAAACCCTGTCCAGCCTGGCCTTGGACACTTCCAGGGATCCTGGAGCATCCACAGCTGCTCTGGGAATTCTATTCCATGGCCTCACCAACCTCCCAGTAGAGAATTTTTCAGTGAGAGGATTTGCAGTGCCAGTGCTTAGAGAGACGAAACTCGTGGAGCTTCTTCTCTTGGAGCTCTTCAAACTCTCAGAACTGCTTCTTGCTGAGCTTTGGAAATGAGAGGAGCTGGAGGCACCTGTGTGGCTGTAGGATGTGCAGAAGCACAGTTCAGACTCCCTGGAAACAGTGATTGAGACATTTGTTCTTACATGAAGGGCTCAGGTTGTTTATTTATTTATTTGCTTTGGGTATTTGGGTAGAAATAGAAAGGAACTGCAAAGCACAGCTCAGTTTTTATGTCTGACACTCTGGAGTGTGTGCTGGGAGCAGCACCCCGTGTGTTTAATGCAGAGGTTCTCACAAATAAATTTCCTCCCTGTTTATCCTTTTCCCAGGAAGTTGAATTTTTTTGGAAAGACACATTTTTGGCAGCTGGGCTGAAATGAGTCCAGCCTGGCTTGTGCATTCAGGAGGAGCATTGAAGGCTTTGTGGGATGCTGGGCAGAGCCTCTTCTTCCTCCCCACAGCAAGAACCCCAGGCAATTTTGGATCACAGAAAAGGGGGGACAAAATAGGAAAAGCAGGAAAAAAAAAGGACTTTGGAGCCTAAAGCTGGCAGCTTGTCCTGCTGTCCAGAGGATGTGGGATATTTGCTACAGCAGCAGGATTTTCCCTACTCAAGGGACCAGCAGGTGCTTTGCTGAGTGATGAAGATGACAGAAACCCTCTCTGCTGATAATTCCTGTTCATAATTATCCATATCTGCCATGTTCCTGCTCTTGAGCAGGAGGGGACAAGCCAAGCGACCTCTTACATGCCTGTGAGCAGGCCAGTTCCTCCTGGTTTAGCCTAAAATGGTCACTGAGTGCTTCAGCCCATGGAGAAGAGGGAATTTGTAGCAATTTTCCATTAAATGTTCCTCCCTCCCAGCTGCCACCAGCTTTTCAAGAGGTTTACTGAACTGGGTGTGCACCAGTCACCTCCCGTTATTCCTGGCCATTGGAAATGAGGTGGTTCCTGCTCCTCTGGAAAAGACTGCCCAAGAATCGAGCCATGAATATGTAAATGATGCAGAAACTGTTAATATCAGATAAATTCTGCAGCTCAGTGCTTGCTGTGCCTCTCCAAACATAGCCAGCAGATTGGTTTCCCCAAGGAAAGGCAGGGTATGGAGAAGTTATATTTCTATTACCCAGCATTTGCATAGAAATGATTGCTTCCTGTGGGGCTGGAGGCAGTGAGAGAGGGGGAAAAATAGGGAATGCAATGGTAAAACACCATGATATCCTGATTACTTTTTAAGGATGGAAAGGAGGACTTGTTATATCTGCTTGTGGTGGGGATGATGGGGTCATTAAAGGTGTAATCACCTTGGAGCAAGGCACGTTATTTATTTGCCTCTTGCCAAAAACTGGTAATGGCTTGTGATAGATTAAAAAAAAAAAAATGCAAAAAAACCCCCCAAACAAACAAAAAAAAAAAACAAACCCCAGAACAAAACAGACAAAAAGCCCCCAAGAACCCCAAACAAAACCTCCAAAAAATCCAACCCAAAACCTCCTCCCCCAAAAATCTATTTTCTTGTTCTTAGAAAAAGCCATTCTTTGAAATCCTTGAGGAAGGGCACAGCAGGGCAGGCAGGAGCAGAGTCAGACCCTTCCCCGCTCGGGAGCTGCTGCTCTGCTGAGCGTGTTTGGGGATGCTAAAAAAGGAGTGAAAACCACCAGGCACGTCCCTAACGAGGGTGGTTAAGCCCTGAAGTGGCAGCTGTGCCTCTGGGTGTCCTTGCTGGAGCTCAGGGAGCTGCAGGAGCCTCTGGGCTGTTTTTGGGAGTGCAGTGTGTGGCGGTTCCGTGGCTGCTGGAGCAGGACTGAGCCACCAGAGCCGTGCTCCCTGCGCAGCCCATCTGTGCTGCCTGCAAAGGGATGGGGATGAGCTCTGGGATCTCCTTCCAAGGAGTTTTGGACTGTTCCAGAGGGCAAAATAACACCGTGCCCAGCTTCTGGTCTGGCTAGCGGGCGTGAATTAACCGGGAGGTTAAAATCTCGGGATTGAACCAGGCTTGTGTAGCTCTAATTTGTCATTTTTCCTGTGTCTTTCCTGATGGCTCCTTGCCCACTGGAGAACTGGGATGTGCTACAAACCCAGTGGGAGTCAGGGTGCTTGGAAGCCAGGCCAGACCTCTCAGCACTTTTTTTGGAATGGGGAAAGGAGGAATCCATGGATCACATGAGTTTCCTGAACTGTGTAATGTGCAAACAGGAGCTGAGTCCTTCATGGTCCTGGCACAGGAACAACTTTTCCCTGGCTGAAGAGACTTAGAGGAGAACATTCTCATTACAGTTTTTGTGCTGAGGACAGATTGCCGTCTCTTTTCGCATTCTCATTAAAGCCTCCGTCAAAAAGCAGCCATTTGGAATTTTAATGCTTTATGTTCCTTGTGATTCGCGATGTTTGGGCTGGAGGTATCTGACCTTTCCACTGCTCTGTGGTAGGACTGACTGATTACCTCTCCCTCAAGTTGCCACGCATTTTTCAGCTTTTTTTTTTTTTTTTGTTTTTTTTTTTTTTTNNCGCATTTTTCAGCTTTTTTTTTTTTTTTTTTTTTTTTTTTTTTTAACAAAGAGAGGTAATTAAGGGAGATTTGCGTGTCTGCTCATCATTCCTTTCAGTGGTGCAGGTCAGACGTGTCCCATTGTTGTGCTGAAGTTGAGGTATTCATCACCTCGGCTGAACTTACAAAGCATCCCGTCCTTTTCTTGGTGTCCATTGTTCTCAGATGTGCTAAATGAGGAGAAAATATGCAAGACTGCTATTCAGGCATGAAAATTAATGCTCAAGACAGAAATTTTCTGTAGCAGAGGCTTTGCATGGAGCCTGAGTGCTGGCTGGGATTTCAAAATAGCTGCTTCCAGCAACTCCAACAGCAGATTCCTCACTCTGCTGAGTAACTCAAGAGAAATTTAGTGCATTTCATGAACACCTTCTAACAGAGTTTTCAATTGATTAAAGCTGCTTTCCGTGATTCTCAGCTGTGGGTGGCTCCATAGGCATTGTAGTGGCATTAAGGAAATATCTCCACTGACATATTGTCCTAACCTTTGAATATTGCTCAGGTGAAATCCTCTCCCTCCCTGACATTTAAATTAAGCCATTTGCAGCATGCATTCCTGAGGAAAAGTGCTGCATAAAATCCATTCCCGTTTGACTACACAGCTTTGGAAACCTCAGCCTGCTGATAAATAAAAACATAGCTCCAGAAAGGAGATTAAAGTTTACAGGCACCTATTTTTGAGCTTGCCACGTTTGTTAGATCTGAGTGCTCCGAGTTAATGTGAAACACTGCAAACATTCTGTGTGGACAGAGATTTTATTCATGCAGGGGGAAATCTGTTGTGAAGTTTGGTTCGTCTTGCATTTGTCTGATGCATCCTCTGTTCAGTGCTTTTTGTTGGGTAGGAAAACACTCTCATATAAAAGGGGTTCTGCCTTGTTTGAACAACCTGATTTCCTCTTTATCTGGCCAAAGGCATTTCAGCTGTTCTATCAGAAAATAATGATTCTGGTAATGTTTTGATGCTAGGACATCTGTGTGAGAATAATAGGAATTGCTTTGATCAGAACAGCAGCACCTCTGGCTTTGGAGGGGGAGAGCCCCAAGGCTGAGTGTGAGACCGACCTTTCCTGGTGGTTTTGTGGGGAATTTTTGGGGGGTTGGGCTGGTAAAATTAAATATTTGAAGCCATCTCTGTGTGGCTTCACAGACTCACCTGATCTGAAGCACCACCAAACTCTGCTTCACTGGGGTTTTTGGGGGAAATGTCTCATTTGAGACATTTCCAGCCTCACATTGCCCATACCTGCCAGGATCCCACCACAGAGCTGCTCTTGCTCCTCTCACCAGCTTTAAGCCTTGGCAAAGAGGTAGATGAAGTGTTTTCTTAGGCTGATTGGATCCTGTCTTGCTCTGCCTGCAGTATTTGAAAACTGAATTTATTCACATTTAGAGAACCAATGTTCTCCATCATTCCTGCTCCATCTTTTCCCAGATTTCTCTGAGGGCTTCCTTGAGGTGCTGCTGTCCAGGTTTCTGAGTGAACAGCCTGTTCATTGCCCTGTGCCTTCCCCTGATGCAGAGATCACCTCTGGATGGGACCACTGCTGGTCCCAGCATTTCATTGTCTATAAAACTCTAGAAAAGCAACTTTTTCATGTGCAGAGGCAGGAAAATCTTGAGTGTTCCCATGCTGGAGCTTTGCAAAACTCTGTTAGTGACAAGGGTCCATTTCAGAGCACTTTGGAGAGCTGCAGTGGTGATGGGACATTTCTTCTCCCATAACAAAGATTTACTGGAGCTGGTGCCAGGCACGCACTTGACCAGGAAATTTAACTGGAAAATGGTTAAAGTTTATGGAGTGAATTCCTAAATGTGTCTGTGCTTGGGGGGATCCAGACAGAAGCAGATCCTAACTCCTGCCATGTCACCTCCCTCTCCAGAGAGGTGGGGGCTCACCCTCACCAACACACAACCACATTTCCAGTCACCTCTTTGCCCTCTGAGGCAAAAAAAAAATCTCAACTTAACTCTTCTTGAAGAAAAAAAGGAAGGAGCAGAGTTGCTTAGGCATTTAATGTGGGTGTGAAATGCTTTGGGAATTCAAATAGGTTCTTTTTAATGTCACCTGGGCCCTGCTGGGCTCTATGAAATACAAGTTCTGGCACTTCAGTTCCTATATAATGGTTTAAAGTTACAGAAACAGCTGAAGTTTTGTAATTTGGTCTTAAATCTGAACATTTCTAATTTAAACCACTTCATCTTTTGCATTTATTTGCCCTATAACTTCTCTTCAAAATTCAGTGGTGAAGCTCTGAGACAGATAACAAAAATAATCAATCAGCTTGTCAGGCTGGGAATGAAAATGCTGATTAGGAAGTGAAATGTTAAGGAGAACAAATAAATTATTCAACAAACTCGTGGACTTGTGTTACTGAAATTAAACATTTCTGAGGGACCTTCTTTGGACATATTTGGTTGTGAAAGTTTCTTGGGATTCCTTTCTGGCCTGAAAAGACAGGAAAAACCAGAATTAAAAGACCCTTTTGGATCAGGCATTCACTCAGGTCAGAGATCAGTGTTGCCATCTGAGCCACCTCCTGGAGGTGAAAATCTGGAAATACCTCAGGAAGTTCTTCCAATCCAAGTTCTGTTTGTTTAATTCGTCTTTTCCTCCCTGGTTGTTGCAGTGGTGATGGAAACCCCTCTTTGTGTTGTCCCAGCAAGGATGGAATTCTCCTGGGAAAAGCTGAGGTCACTGTGTGATCTGAAAACTCACCAAGAATTCAGAGAGGTGAGCTCCCCTCTGCTTTTGCTGAGGAAATTCCCACTGAGCTCTGGCTGGGGCAGCTCTGGCACCTGCACTTGCACTGAATCTGCCTTGAGGAGCAGCAAGAGAGGCTCCAAGTCATGAGTGCTCACTTCCATTTAACTCTCCTGAGCCCCTGAGGAGCCTCAGGTTAAACTGCAGAGGGGAAAGCTCTGCTGCAGGCACGGGGAGAGCGTGAAACCCCACCTGGGCACGGTGAATCTCTGGGCAGGAGGAGTTCCAGACACTCACAGAGTGGCACTGAGATGAAACCCCTTGGTGAAATCAAGCACAATGTGTGTTATTTAATCCCTGCTGGGGTGCAGCAGCAGCTTCCTGAAAAATAGGGTGAAATTTAGTGTTTCTTTGGTTCACTTACAAATTTAAAGCAAATTATTGTTTAAATGGCTGTAGCAAACATCTCTTGTCCCCTGGCTGCTATAATTTCCTCAAATTGCTGGCTGTTTATGGGAGCTTCTGTCTTTACATTTTGCTTTCCAGTTGATATTTCAAGCAGCAGATAACCCATTTTTCCCCCTGCAACTTGCAAATTTGCTGTGCCTGGATTCCTGTGAGCCTAACAAAGGCCTTTTCCCATTAATGAATGACAAAAAGTCATCGTGGGAGATTTATTTCTGCTGCCCCATTTTTCTTATTTATTCCTAACGTTCTGCCCATTTGCCATGAGCTTCTTCACATTTCAGGAGCAGCCAGTCCCCTGTGAGAACAAACTGTGTTATTTCCTCCTGTCCTCAGAGGAGAGGAATGGTTCAGTGGGTGAAATGTCCAGGACAATGAGGAGAACTGGTGCTGAGTATTCCCAGCTGGAGAAATCCATCCCAGGGAAATCAGGGGATATCATGGAAGTAGGGACAGATTTTTATTCTGTTCTTTGTGTTTCTGTAGTGTCAGACCCTGTGGGGAGGAGGAACATGGCCTGGACATGGCTGTGCAAATGGTTTGCTGCTTTTGGGGGGAAAAAGTGGCAAAATGGATTTTTTATTACATTTTTCAAATGTGATATTTGTGCATATTTTCCCTTTAAGAGGAGATGTCTTTGATTGGAACCAAGAGGGAAACAACAGATTTAAAAGGGAAGAAAACCACAATAGAGTTGTTTGAATTTGCAAATAAATCTGTGCTGTCAAAAGCTTCACTCCCTGGTTTGGTCCCAAGCCCCAGTCCCCACACTCCTCTGATGATATTTGTGATGTTCAAGGCTTGGTTTGTTCCAAAGTAAATAAAATTCAGGATTTTTTTTCCCTGTCTGCAATTTTATTGGCTGTCTTTGCACGGCACTCCAGGGCTGTGGTGACATTCCACGAAGGTGCCCAGCCTGTGTGCAGTGTAGGGATGGGCGTGCCACAATCCTAAATGTGTCACTGAGGTTATTGCACTGCTCTTCCTTTAAATGGGAGAGAATCCTGGTTATTAAAGTTGCTTTTTGTCTTCTTTTTGCCAGGGTCAGGATTAAATGCTCGAGACAGTGTTTCTTGTTCAGACTCAGATGTTTATTAATTCTTATCTATGTTACAGTCTAACAAACTCTGAGTTCCACAGCACTCCTAGCTAACAAAAATGGAGCTATCTCTCTCTCCACAAGGCCTTTTAAAGGTAAACTGTCCAATTATGAAATGACACCTAAATTTTTTTTTGCTTTTAACCCAATAACCAGCCACCCATGGCCACAATGAGGACTTTTCTATCCAATTACAAAACCCCACCCAGACCCATGAAGGAGAAGGTGAAAAAGAAGGACTCAGTCTCTGCCCTAAAACCTTCATCTTGCTTTACATCTATTACTGTGTTCTAAACCCTTAAACTCTGAGTTTTGCACCCTGTGATCTCACACACTTCTATCCAAACTCCACACCCACACTCCCAGGGCTGTCACTCAATTTTGGGAG
>VZUI01030366.1:0-35116 GCA_013401135.1 Cettia cetti | reverse complement strand
GGGGCTCCGGGAAGCCGCTGCATGGCCACAGCCGCGTCCGTCCGCGGGTCCCCCGGGCTTCGCCGCCGCCCCCGACCGCCTCCCGCCTGCTCCGCCCCGCCCCGCCCGCGTCAGCGGGACCGGCCCCGCGGCGGGCGGGGAGCGGGGGGAGCGAGGTGGGCAGAGCGGGGAGCGCAACCGGGACCGGGGAGGGGGAGCGGGGGGCCGGGACCGAGAGCGGGGACGGAGGACTGTTGTTTCCCGGTCCTGCCACGCTCCGCCGCGGCCCCTGCCCGCCCGGCACCACGATGATGGGCACTTGCCACCCTGCCCGGCCCTCGCCTGGGTACGAGTCTCGGCTCCCGTCCCTCCCTCAACATCCCACCGCGGCCGTCCCGGGACACGGCGATGGCAGCCCCGCTGTTGTGGGGCTGCCCGTGCCCGTCCTGCCCGCAGGCCTGCCGTGCCTGCCCCGCGGGGCGGGGGAGGATTCCCCCACCCCGGCCTGGAAACCCTCTGTGCCATCCTAGAGACCTCTGTGCCATCCCTGTCTCCGGCTGCGTTTCAGAGGTTATTTCGTTGTTAATCACCCCAAGGTCATTAATGAAGCTGTGGAACATGAGCAGTCCCAAGAAGTTCCTGGGTGCCTGCCAGCTGCTGCCCCACTGTGGTGGGCTGTCCTCTCTGGTCACCCCCTGCCCACGGGCCGACTGTCACACTGCTCATATGCTCAGTACAGGCTGCTCCAGGCCACTCTGGTGGAGGCTGGCACGATGATGGAGCTACCCAGAGCACCACCATGGTGACAGTCCATCCATCTCAGGGAATGCCTGTTGGGCAGGGACTGATAACATCCCTCCCATTGTGCCCCTCCCTAAAATAGCTTGCATGGTGTGACCTGGGGCACAGGAAGGCTCTGGCTGGGCACAGGGCAGGCAGCCCTCGGCAGCACCACGGGAGCCAGTGGAACTCGCTGGTGCATCATTTTGCAATGGCTGAGAAACATAAAAAAACAGGATCATGGGCCTGAGAGAACCAAGATTGCAATGGATTTCTCCCTCAGTCTCACTGGGACCAGAGTCATGGTGGGCAGCAATGTCCCAGTGCCAGGGGCGCTCAGGGGGCAGCTGGGGGCCGGTTCCCACCCTCTGCCCTTCTCTGATGATGGGAAGGTGGATGGTGGGAGGGATTGGAGGAGGAGGAGGAAGACAAGGAGGAAGAGGACAGCAAGGAGGAGAAGGAGGGATCTTTGGGAAGTTTCTAAATGCCTCCTGGCTCTGGAATCCTCTGTGATTCGGCAGTGGGTGCTGGGGTGTGTGGGTGGGAGAAGCACCTCCCTGCCCTCTCCCCCTCCCTCTTGTGTACTTCCGGGATTCCTTGAGTGCATCTCAACTGCCTCTGCCACGAGAAGGGGTTTATTAAAAAACAACTTTTATGAGGGTTTTTTGAAAGCATTTAGAAAATCCATATCTGTTACAGCACTGGGCTCTGCTCACCCTGCATGCTCCCCTCACCTACACACCTACCTGTGTGCTCCCCAAGGCATCAAAAGGTCTTTGGAAGATCTATGAGTCGAAGCTTTGCCCAGCAGGAACTTCCCTGAAGTGGGGATTAGCTCCACGTGGGCTATGCAGGGCCATCCCACCACCCCAACACAACAGTGCCTGGCTATCCAATGGCCTTTCTCCAGACTGTTTTTTGTTTGGGTCTCTTGGTCCTTGCTCATGGTCTTTTTCTCCATCTTCTGCCATCATCACCATCACCATCATCATCATCCCAGAATGGTTTGGGTGGGAAGGGACTAAAAGCCCACCCAGATCCACCCTCTGCTGCAGACAGGGACACCTTCTACAAGACCAGGTTGCCCTACACCCCCTTCAACCCAGCCTTGAACACTTCCGGGGATGGGGCAGCCACCGCTTCTCTGGGCAACTTGCACCAGGACCACCCTCAAAGGGAAGAATTTCTCCCCAGTATGCCACTAAACCCTGCCCTCGGTCAGTTATCATATAAACATTTATAAATTGTGTCCATTTCAGCACCTTTGAATGTCCAGACACCCCACATGCAGCTGCCTCCACCACGTGATCCTCTCAGTCAGGGATTCCAGGATTTATACCTGCTGAGGGATGGGACATCATCCCTCGTCCCCCCCTCACCCTACCCTGGCTGAGGCAGCATGTGTAGAGGTGGCTTTCCCCTGACAGGTGGGCTCTGGCCCCCCTCCTCTTCTTTCTCCTCTTTTGCCTCCTGCTCCTCCTCTTCTTCCTTCTCCTCCAGCAGGGACGTGCGATGCCCACGCGCGCCTGCAGCCCCGGCTGCTCGTCCCCCACGCGGGGAATTACACAAAGCCCTGAGCTGACGGCTCAGGTCTCCTTGGGCCACCAGCATCCTCCAGCACCGGGGACCCCACGGGTCCCCGCCACCTCCCACCACCCAGCAGGACACAGGGCACAAGGATGGGGTGAAACAGAGGCGAACACGGGGGTGGAGCATCAGGCAGCCCAAGCCTGTGCAGATGGGACCCTGCCTCTGCCAGCCCCTGTGGAGCAGGACCCTGCAGTCAGCACTGGGGCCAGTACTGGAAAACTGGAGCCTGGAGTGTTACAGAGGTGCAGAGGGAGAAGAGCAAACAGATGGAGCTGGGGCTTAGCAAAGGGTTGGGAAAACCCAGGAGAGAAGTTCAATATGCTGAAAAGGCAGGAGCTGGTGGGGACAAGCCGAGGCTTTCAGGAGCAAACATTCCCTCAGGGATGGCCAACCACCTGCCCTCTGCAGACACAGGCCACTTGAAGATGAAAAACTGCTTTTCAGGATGGATTTTACCCTCAGATCATGAACTTTCTCTGCTCCATCTGCAGCACTTCCATCTGACACTGCAGTTCAGGAGTGCCTCAAACCAGTGCTGCTGTCAAGAGGAGCTGCCACCTCCTCCACTACCTCCTTGTCCTCTTCCTCTTCTTCCTCCACCTTTTCCTGCCGCTGTTCCCACTCCCAGACAAGCCACCCTGGTACCTAAGGTGCCCATGGCAGTGGGGTGGAACACGATGGGTGGGAGGGGACCTTCACATGACACCAGACTTTACCAGAGCCCATGTGGGGCAGCAGGAGGGTCCCCACAGCAGACTCCCAATGTCCACCCAAGACACAGGGCTGGGGAGCAGCACCCCCAGAACAGAGCTGAGGGGAGGCCAAGGCCCAGAGCTGAGTTTCAGTGGGTGTCTGAGCAAAATGGGCAGAGAGGGGGGTTCTGGGGCCTCTCCAGGGCTTTATGGCTCCTCAGTGCACTGGGACTGAGGTGTGTGATCACTCCTGCAATAAAAACTGAGGCATTCTTTCTGTGGGGACATCTCTGTTGGGAGAGCTGATGGCCCAGCTGGGGGACACTGTTCCTCTTTCCCAGACTAAGGGGAACAGGAAACTCCATCCAGGCTCGGGCTGCCTATCCTCCTGTGCACCCAACATAGTTGTGGCTCCTGTTCCCAAAGGCATCGGCACTTTGCTGCATGGCAGCACTGGTTTGGGGGGAGGGAGGTGTTTAATGTCACACTCCAGTGACAGGGACTGTTCTCTCTGGGCTGGGGATCAGCCAGCAGCTTTCCCCAGAATAGCTGCAGCTCTTTAATCTCACTCTGAAGCAAGGAGGTACCGGCTCTGCCGTTAATCCCATCCAGATCCGCACCGTGCGGCTGTCAAATGGCAAATCCAAAATCCACTGCTCAGCGGCTGGAGCATCGTGCTGTGTTCCTGCCACGAGGCTCTGGGCAGCTCTGGGTGTGGAGCAGAGAGGAGCTGAGTGTCCCACCCAGAGGTGAGGTCCCCTCACTGTGCCAAGGACACAGCATGGCTGCCAGCCTCATAGGGTGACCACAGTTCACAGCACCACTGTTGTTCATGTCCCTTGTTGTGACCCACCACGATGCCATTGGCCATCTCAGACCATCCCATGGATTCTGGTGACAGCTGGGACATGTGTCCACCTGCACATTGAGGGGCCCTGGATCCTCTTCTGGGCTGGCCTGGGTCCCATCAGCGCTGCCTCCGCATGAACCAGGGACACCACAGGGTGGACATCCACGTCTGGGGTGGTGTCCCAGTGCTCCCAGTGCCCTACTGGGGCAGAACCCCTCTGCAATCCCTCTCTGGTCAGAACCCTGGAGAAGCTGGACTGTCCAAATACGTGGGTTGGGAAAAGAGACTGAAAATGGAACAAGGTGGATTAAACTCCCCTGGGCACCATGGAGGTCCTGAACAGAGCTCAGGGTTAACAACCTCAGCAAGGCCTGTGGGACAGGAGGGGGCTCAGCCAGCAGGGCAAGAGGTGGCTCAGCCCAGTCATGGGGAGATATCACAGGGAGAAACACTGAGGAAAGGTGAAGTGGTGAGTAAAGAGGAAACAGAAAGAGGGGACCGGGAACCCTGGCAGAAACACAACGAGGCAGCCCTTGTCATGAAGATGTTTTCCTCAATATCCAACCTGAGGCTCCTATGGCACGGCTTGAGGCTGTTTCTGCTTGTCCTGTCCCTTGTTCTCTGAGAGCAGAGCTCAACCCCCACCTATCCTGTCAGGGAGTTGTGCAGAGCCACAAGGTCCCCCCGAGCCTCCTCTTCTCCAGGCTGAGCCCCTTCCTCAGCTCCCTCAGCTGCTCCATGCTTCAGACCCTTCCCCAGCTCCGTTCCTTGCCCTGGACATGCTCCAGCCCCTCAGGCCCTTTCTTGTCATGGAGGGGCCCAACACTGAGGTCAGGTCTCAGCAGTGCCAGCCCAGGGGACAGGCAGTGCCCTGGCTCCTCCTGTGCCAGAGGAGGCTGGAGCCAGCCCTCACAGCCCCAGCCCCAGCAGGGCAGAGCTGCAGGAAGGGGCTGGGACACCTTTGTGTGTCACTGTCTGGGGGTCCCCACTCTGCTGACCCCTGGGACCCCCTCATTGCCACTTGTGGAGCCCAGGCAGGGCAGGGGTTTCCCACCTCCACAACTGGCCATCACTCTAGATCCCCAGTCTCTCAGGAGAACATTGAGAAATCCAAGGGATTCACAGCAGCCCTGGGCAGGGCAACATGAACGCTCCCTGCCTCCTCAGCAGCAGATTTAAGGAGCACAATCTGCTCAGCCTTCCTGGGAAACTGAAGGTGACTGGATGACACTGGGGAAGCACTTTCAGGGGAATATTAAACAGCTTCTTAATCGAGGCAGGGAGGATGGAAAAGTCTCACTCTCTGGGAGCTAAAGCCAGACAAATCCACAGTGACAACCAGACACCGGATTTATCAGGGAGGGGATGAACCGCTGGATAAACCCTCAAATCTGAGCAGACACAACCCCTCCAGCAGTGGATTCAGGCTCATTCCAACATCGGGAAGGGATAAATCCCAGTTGTGTGCCTGCACAGATCAGTCATGGTTTAAATCTGCTGCTGCTGTCACATCCATTGCTCTGACAACCTCAGGATCTGCTGGGCACCTCAGCAGCTCGAAGCTGGAGATGGGTTTTGCCTTACTTGGAGTGGAGATCCCTCACCTGCTGCCTGTCCTTCCCACCTAGAGGCAGATCCCATGCAGAATCCCAGAACAGAAATCATGAATTCCCTCCTGGGAGGCCCCCAACTCCAGATACCCTCAGCAGGAAGGGGCTGCTCTGCACACTGATGCCTCCTGGTTTTATCCTGATTTCATCCTGATTTTTTCCCAGGAAAAATAACAAGGAGGATAAAATCCTCATGATCTTATCCCAGGAAATATCAGTGCCACGCCAGTGAGGGCCCCAGAGAGGGGACTCCCTGGGGACACGGGACATTGTTGCCCAGAATTTCTCTTTGACCCACAGTTGTCCTTTATGGGAGAGTCTATTTGTTCCCATCTCCCCCATCTCTGTTGCTGTATTCCCGTGGTTGCGCCTCTTCACCTAAAAGTAAGAATTTTTGACTTAAAACTAAGAACTTTTCACTTAAAATTAAGAATCTTACACCTAAAATGAACAATTTCTAGCCTAAAATTAGGAATTTTTCACCTAATATGAAAGATTTTAATCAGAGCCTGCAGGTGGCTTTGGGCACTCCTGGGGATTCACAGCTCCAGAACCACTGAGGGTAGAAAATTCTGGGAGATGCCTGAGCCCACCCACCCTCAGAATAGCCATGGCCACCACTGCCCATGTCCCCAAGGGACACATCCATAGGAATTTAAGCCTGGGAGTATCTGGGAGTAACTGGAGCCATACTGGAGGTGTCTGCTAGCAACTGGAACTGCACTGGGGACAAATGGCATCATACTGGGATTAACTGAGTTCACACTGGGAATTACACTAGGAGCAACTGAAACCGTACTGGCAGCAACAGGGATCATACTGGGAGCAGCTGGGCTCATGCTGGGATAATACTGTGACCACGCTGGAACTGTTTGGGAACATACTGCAAGTTACTACAATAATAGCGGGAGTGTCTAGGTGGTGCTGGGATCCCACAGGCAGTGATTGGAAGTAACCGGGAGTACACGGCGCGCCGGGCCGGAACTACAATTCCCGGCGTGCTCCGCGCGACGACACTATACGCCCCCGCCCCCCCCGCTATGGCTCGTACAGCCAGGACTACATGTCCCATCGCCCCCCACGCCCGGCCGGAAGCGGCGCGATGGCGGCCCGAGCCCGGCCCGGTGCGGCCGTGGCCCCGGTTCCCCGCGACCCCGCGGGCTGAGGCCGCGCCCGCCCGGTACCCTCTCCCCGTGCGCCCCCCGGTCCTGCCACCGCCATGGCGCTCATCGAGGGCGTCGGCGATGAGGTGACGGTGCTATTCGCGCTGCTGCTGGCGGCCGCCGTGCTGGGGCTCGCCTGGGCCTCCACGCGCGCCCCCGAGCCCGCGGCGCCGCAGACCGAGGAGGCCCCGAGCACGGCCCCCGCCGAGCGCAAGGCCCCTACCCCGGCCCCGGCATCGGCCGAGGGAGCGACGGCCTCCGATGAGGCGGCGGGGCTGCGGCACCGGAATCCTCCCGCGGCCACTCCCGAGGGCCCCGCCGAGCCCACGCTGGTGCTGCGGCTCAAGTTCCTGAACGACACGGAGCGCCTGGCGCGGGTGCGCCCTGGGGACACCGTCGGTGCTCTCAAGAGGTGAGGTGGGGCGGGCAGGGGCGACTTATTCCGGCTCGGGTGTCTTCGGACCCCCTCCGGCGTCCCTCCCCTCCCCACAGCACCTGGGAGGGGACAGCGCCTGGGTACCTGTGCCTATCCCCAGCGGGGCCGTGGGACAGCCCATGCCTGCAGGTGACACGTGGGGTGGCTGATGGGCACACACCCTCAGGTGTGTGGGCAGGGCGGGAGGGTCATGATGGGTCGTTGGCAGGGGCTGAACAGAGGGGACATGCACAAGTTTATGGGGTCAGGTGTGCACATTCATAGGATGTAGATGAAGAAACTGACCTGGCAAGTGACACTCAGGGTGGCTGATGGGGACACACAGGCTCAGCTGCACGGGTGGGGTGAGAGGATAGGGTGGGCACAGTCACAGGAGGTGGGTCAGAGGGTCCTGTCCTGTCAGCAGTGTGACCCCGTCCCTATCTCCTCCAGGACCTACTTTCCCGGGCAGGAGCAGCAGGTGCGGTTGATCTACCAGGGGCAGCTACTGCGTGATGATGCCCAGAGCCTGGCAGGGCTGCACCTGGGCCACCTGAGCGTCCTGCACTGCCACCTGTCCCCGCCCAGCACAGCCCCCACGGCCCCCGGCACCCCTGGTCCCCGCAGCCCCACGCCCGCCGCGCTGGGCGTGGGCAGCCTGGCGCTGCCGCTCTTCGTGCTGCTGCTGGCCCTGCTCTGGTACCTGCAGCTGCAGCACCGTCACGTCTTCACCGCCACCGCCACCACCTGCCTGGCTGGCCTCACCCTGCTCGTCACCTTCGTGGCCTTCGCCATGTACCGCAGATAGCGTGGCCCGGGCCAGCCGGGGACACGGGGAACCTAGAGCCACACCTGGGACACTTAGAGCCTGCCCAACCCACCTGGGACACGGAGGGCTCTGCATTCAGCCCACTCAACATACTTGGGGCATGTGGGGCCTGCCTGCTGCACCTGAAGTGGCGGGGCTGGGCCCTGGTCTGTGGCCCCCACAGGCCCAGGAGTCCCGAGCAGGCGCCCACCCACGCCCTGTCTGCACACAGGGACTGTTGCAGGAGGGGGGGCTCAGCTACCTCGGGGGGGTCCCGATGCCCCCTGTCCCTGCATGGAGCATTCCCCCAGCCACTCCGCGTGCAGAAGCTCCTCCGGCCCGTGCCTGCAGAGCTTCTCCCCGTGGGAATATGTCCTGGCACCTCCCAGGGTGCTGCTCCCGGGGGTCCCAGTGCCTGGGGAGAGACATGAGCCCTGGGGTGTCAAGGGTCCTGGTGCCGGCAGGATGCGCTTTTGAGGTCCCTGTGCCGGGGGAGGATTTGTGCCCCCAGGCCGTCCCGGTATCGGGGGTGGCTGCACTCCCCACTGTCCCGGGGGTTCCGATGCTGTGTTGGGGGTCCCACCCCCCCACCGCCGTTCCGATTAAAGCGGAAAGACTGTGAGCGGCCGTGGCGTCCCGGCTGTGCTGCGCCGTGGGGCGGGGCGGGGAGGCGCTGGGTGACCGCGGGAACCGGCCGGGCGGGGGGCGGGGCTCAGGGGGCGGGGCCTGGCTCGTTCCGCCACGCGCTCCGCAGGGCCTTAGCGCGCCTGCGCTGGGGGCACCGCCCCTCTCTGAACGGAGCTCTCGCTCATTGGCGGAGAGCGGCACTGATTTGCATGCAGCGCGCGCCGGCCACGCCCCGGAAGTGCCTCGCGTGGGGCGGGGCTGCAGGAAGATGGCGGTGGGGCAGCGCTCCCGGGCCGTGTCCGTGTCCCGGCGGCGCTGAGTGGCGGCGGTGGCGGCGGGATCGAGCGGCCGCCAGCGCCATGTACGGCCGGGTCGGATGGGGGGCGGGGAATCCAGCTGGGGGGGCCGGGGCGGGCCTTGTGCCGGCCTGGTGCCGGTGGAGGTCGGAGTATGCCCGGGAGAGGGGCGGGTGTTGTGGGGCGGGGAACGCCGGGCAGGCCGGAGGTCCCGGCACTACGGGGCTGGGCGGGACCTGGGCCCCGACGGGGCGGCGGGCCCGGTGCCGGGGAGTTGTGCGGGCCGGGGCGCGCGGGGGCGTGGATCCCGGTGGGTGGGGGGGAGTGTCCGCGGCCGCCCGTGCCCCCCGCCGGCTCCGGCCGTCCCCCAGTTTCCCCCGTCACGCCCCCGCCGATCTGTCCCGCAGGGTCCTCCGGAGCCGCGGAGCCCCCCGCGCCGCGCCGCCCCCGCCATGCTGTGCCCGCTGCTGTGCCCATGGCTCCGCGCTCTGACCCGGGCGGGCCCGCGGGGCCCGGCTGCCCGTGAGCGCCGCGGTGCCGCGATGTTCCCCGCCTGCTGCTGCGCCGGCAAGGCCAGGCCGCGGCTGCTGCTGCCCCTGGACCCCTACGGCCATGGGCTGCTGCCCACCGTGCACCCGGACGGCGGCCGGGGCCGGGCCCACGGCAAGAGGAAGAGCTGGAACTTCATCCACGAGAAGATGAGCTACGACACCTTCTTCACCATGAAGAGGCTGATCGAGCGCTCACGCAGCGTGGGCGAGGTGCTCCGCTGGGTCACGCAGAACCCGGGCAAGGTGTCGGCTAGTCACTACCCCATAGCGCTTCACAAGCTGGGGCAGCTCCTGCAGCAGCAACCAGGGCCAGCCATGGGGGCTGGGGACAGCCGTGGGCCTGCGGGGCAGGTGCTGGAGCAGCCCGAGTTCCACGTGCTCTGCCAGGCCATCGTCAGCGGCTGCGCCAAGTTCGACAACTTCAGCATCGTCAACTGCTTGTACGCGGCGGCTGCGCTGGGTGAGCCACCCCCGGGGCTCTCAGACGGGGTGGGGAGCACAGCGCTGCAACAGGGCCCAGGGCCCGGCCTTGTGGGGATTTGTGTAGAGGTGGATTTGTGGCTGATGGAGCTGTGACCACTGGGGGCTCTGGGCAAGGGGCAGGAGGGCTTGGGGGGCTCTGCTCCTCTAGGGCAGGAGGGTTTAGTGTCCCTAGCTGACCTGGAGGTCAGTGCTGGGCAGCCCTGCCTGCCAGGATGTGTGTCAGCCACTCCTGGGACGTGTCTAGCTCCCGCTTGAGTTCTGAGCCCTGAGAACCAGGAAACACCTGAGCACCAATGGGGGAGACTGGATTTGGCTGAACTCTTGGAGGGCACAAGCCCCATGTCACCGGGTGTTGCTGTGTGGGGGAGAGGGTTTAAGGTATTGGGTTCCTGTGCAGCTTCCTTGGGGTGTTGCTGAGCTGGGGAGGCCGTGTCCTGGGGGGCTGTGTCCCAGGGAAGGCTGCATCCCAGAGGCTCCTCCTTCTGTGGGCCGGGGTGACCGTGCAAATCCTCCTGCTGCAAGGAAAGGGCTGGGGTCTACATCCAAAGGGGAGTGGACAGCAGGGTAGTAGGGGGAATCTTCCCCTCTGCCCCACTCAGGTGACACCCTGCCTGCAGTGCTGCTTCCAGCTCTGAAGCTCAACAGCAGAAAGATGTAGAGCGAGCCCAGAGGAGGCTATGCACATACTCCAGGAGCTGGAGAGGGACTTTGACTAAGGGCCTGGAGGGACAGGGCAAGGGGGAATGGTTTCCACTGCCAGAGGTCAGGGTTAGATGGGAAGGAATTCTTCCCTGAGAGGGCTGGGAAGCCATGGCACAAGTTGCCCAGAGAAGCTGTTGCTGTCCCATCCCTTGAACTGTCCAAGGCCAGCCTGGACAGGGCTTGGAGCAACCTGGTCTAGTGGAAGGTGTCCCGGTCAACGCAGGAGGTTGTAACAGGATGATCTTTAAGGTCCCTTCCAACCCAAACAATTCCAGGATTCCACGATCTGGCGGGTGCCGGCCCTCCTGCCCATGGCTCCGCCCATCCTGTTCTCGTTCCCGTTCCCCGCAGCCTTCCCGGGCCAGGGCTTGGGGAGCCGCCCGGCCGGGGTTGACGCAGTAACTCGAGCCCCTGCCGGGGGTGGGGGGGCCGGTCCTGCCCATCGTCCCCAGGCCGGCGGCGCCGGGTGTTTGTTGACACTGAGGCGGAGCTGCCGGCCGCTGCCCTCCTCAGGCTCCCCATGCTGGGCCCCCCCACTCCACTGTGCCCCCCACTTTGTTCTGCCCCCTTGTCCCTCATTAGCACAAACTCCAGCTTTCTTTTGAGGCCTTTTAACGGAACAAAGCAGCTGCTCAGACCAATCTGCACATTCCCCCTCCTGAGTTCTGATTGACAATAACCCGCAGTGACTTGCCCTGCGCTGCCCTGTGGCCTGTGCCCGCCCAAATCCTGGGGTGATGGGGAACTCCAGGCCCCCCCAATGCTCCTTGCCTCTGCTAAGGAGATCCCTCCTGACAGCCAAGGCACTGAGCCTGTGCCCAGGTCTGGATAACACGTCCTGAGCTGCAGGGGAGTGTTTCCCTGGGAGCCGGGTTGTACAAGCTAAAGCTGAGCTGGGAAACAGGAGAAGGTCAAAAAAGCCAAAGGATTAGTCCCTTCTGGAACAAACAGCGTTTAGTTTGGTCACATGGGATGTCACGGTTGTTTTCCAACCACAACTTTTAATGAACTTTTTGAGGTGAGTTTTTTGAGTGCCCAGAGCCCCTGAAGTGCTCCAGTCCAGGTTGGATAGGGCTTGGAGCAACCTGCCTGTGGCAGAGGGCTGGAACTAGATGGGATTTAAGGTTCTTTCCAACCCAAAACAGTGTGAGATTTTTGGGATTCTATGAATTATTTGTCTTTGAGATGTTTGAGACTTAGGAAATTAACCTTGCTACTGGAGGTGAGCTGCAGGGCTCCCGTTCCAGTGGGATGGGTGGGAATGACCCCACAGCTCCATGCAGTGTTTTCCATGGTGCGGATGCTCTGATGTTCTGCCGGTGCTTTGCCTTCCCCTCCCTTCCCCTTCTCGGTTTGGCTGCTGATCGAGCACGTCCATCCAGTCATGGCAGTGGCCTCCTGCCCAAGCTCCGGAGGTGGTTGTGCCACGGGGCTGAGGTGTGTCCATGGGGCTGAGCCATGCCCAGGATGTGAGCCGTGCCCGTGCCCGTTTTCCCTGCAGGGCTGCCCGGGGAGTCGCCGCTCGTGCGGGTGCTGGAGGACGAGTCCCGCAGCCGCCTGGGCCGCTTCAACCAGAAGGACGTGTCGATGGTGTTCAGCAGCGTGATGCGGCTGCACCCCTCCAGCCCCCACCCGCTGGTCGAGTCCTGCCTCAGCAGCCTGGAGCGGCACCTGGAGAAGGAGCGGCACCCCCAGACCCTGTTCCTGCTGCTCTCCTACTACCGTCTGCGGGCGCAGGCCCTGCAGGGCCACGCGGCCTCTGACCAGCAGCTCATCAATAACCGCAAGATCCTGCGCTTGGTGCGGCACACGCTGGGCCAGGTGAGCGCCATGAGGGAGCACGAGCTGGCGCTGCTGGACGAGATGCTGGCCCTGTGTGCCCAGGAGGCCAACAACAAGGCCCTGGAGGCCATCTTCAGCTCCCAGCTTTTCTACGAGAACCGGCAGGAGCGCTTCATTCGCAGCATGGCAGGTGAGGGGTGCCCAGGTGGGGTCCAGCATTGCCACCTGCATTGGGGGTGCAGGGCTCTGGTCAGGGAAAGGACATGGGGACCTCTGGCTGGGTAGGGGGCAGCCTCACAGATGTTTTCCCTTGCCCTGGGGATGTTTGGGTGGTGACAGCCTCAGCTGGGGCCGTGCTGAGCCCCAGAACTGGAGCAGAAGGAGCCCTGTGTCGTGGCCACCCTTGTCACTGACAGCCCCACCCAGCCCTTTGGCAGGCTGGGAGCCCCCCATTCTTCTGGGATGGACCAGGAGCCCCCATTCCTTCGGGGACTGTTTTCCCATAGTGCCTTCAGGCTGGGCACAGTGAAGTTTTGGTGGGGTTTTGCAGAAGGCCCCACCTGTGCACATTCCAGCTGTGCTCCATCTGTACCTTCTGGCTGTGCATGACAGGAGTCTGCCTCAGCCTCTCACCTGACCCACACCTGAGGGTTTTTAGGAGCTGCCTGGCTTTTGAGGTTTTTGGGACTGGCGCTACTCTCCGGTCCTGTCCTCCCACCTGCCTGGGCTGTGGTGGCTGTAGAGGACTTGGGCTGGGGACAGAGCTGGCCCCTGTGACGACCTCCCCACTGTGTTGGCTCGGCAGAGTGGCTGCCCCGGAAGGCAGAGAACCTCACCCCCTACACCATGGCCCTCATCGCCAAGTACGTGGCACGGCACCGGCTGCGTGAGCCGCGGCTGCTCGACACCATCGCCAACTTCCTGCTGAAGCGTGGGGAGCAGCTCGACAGCAAGGTCAGCGCTCGCCTCACCTGTGGGGTCACCTCCATCTGTGGGCACACCTGAGCAGAGGAGCCATGGCCCTTCTCCATCATGATGGGGCACTCCAGGGGACACGGGGCCGTGCCCCAGTCCCGGCAGGTTCCGAGCGCCCGTCTCTTCATGGCACTGGGCAGGTGACCCCGACCTGTCCCTTGTCCCACCCTGGCCCCACACTCGTCTCTTGCCGCAGGTGATCCAGAAGTTGGTGTTTCCCTTCAGCCGGATGAACTACCGCCCCTCCAACCACGGCGAGCTCTTCCCCAAGCTGGAGGCCATCTTGGAGCAGAAAGCCGGCAGCTCACCACTGGCCACCGTCAACATCCTCATGTCCATGTTCCAGCTCAGCCACTTCCCACAGACTGTCCTGCACCAGGTCTTCTCCCCAGGCTTCATCACCAATGTCATGAGTACGTCGGGTCGGGCCGTTGCCGGGGTGCTCCCAGCTGGCAGAGCCCCAGCTGGGGTCAGGGTGGTCCCCGCCAGCGTGGCTGGCTGAGGGGACGGCTGAGGGGACGCCCGTGCCGGTGGCTCCATCTCCGCTGCCCCCGCAGGCAGCCCCTACGCGCTGATCGTGCGCCGGTACCTGTCGCTGCTGGACGCGGCGGTGGAGCTGGAGTTCCGCGAGTACAGCGGCCCCCGCCTCGACCCGCGCTACCGCGTCCTCATGTTCGAGCACGCCCTGACCGCCGACGAGGCCAACAGAAAGTACAGGTGAGGGGGGCTAGGGGAGCACCCCTCTGTGTCCCTGCCGTGGGGAACAGGGGGTCTGTCACCTACTCTGGCAGGATCCCACGCGGTGCCGGGTTGAAGGCACCTATGGCAGTTCAAAGCCTGTGGGGTTGCACTCTAGAATCACAGAATTGTTGGGAATTGCAGAATTGTCTGGGTTGGGAAAACCTCGGAGACCTCAGTGAAGAAGAGCTGATATTCATACAGGGAGAACTGGTTTGGAAGCACCTCCAAGTCCAGGCAGAGTTACCAACAGCGGGGGGTAGAAGCTGGATGCAGAGGCTCCCTGTCATTCAAGGCATTCTCGCAGTCAGTGCACTCTGCCCCTCTAGCCTCACTGCAGCCAAGCATTTTGGGGGATATCACCTGCTGGAAGCAGGACGTACGGGAGGTCAGGAGACTGGCGTACAGGTGAAGGCTTTCAGATTGACAATGAGGAGAGCAAAAAATCAGACAATGAAAATGAATCCTGCCCATCTTCCCCAGCAGGACCTGGGCAGAGGAGGAGGAAGGGTGCTTGCATGAAGGGAGTGCACATCTGGATGAAGATGTCATAACAGTGCTGGGTGACCTAGCCCCTGAGTCCACCTGTCCCCCAGCACTGCTAAGGCCACCACTGACCATGTCCCCAAGTGCCACATCCACGTGGCTGTTGAATTTCCTCAGGGATGGGGACTCTCCCCTGCTCTGGGCAGTGGTGCCAGGGCAGGGCAGCCCTTTTGGGGGGCTTTTGGTGTCCCCAATATTAAGAGGAGCTTTTCTGCAAAAGGAACTGGAGCCCATCCCCTCTTGACTCCTAACAGCAGAGCCCAAACCTCCAGCCGTGTGCATCGCACCCCTGGGGGTTCCTGTCTCCATGGCGATGTACTCAGCACCAACAGTGCTGGGGGGACATGTCAGCCCCTGCAGGGCTCCCCTGATTGTCCCCTCCTTGCAGCTACAAGGGGCTGGTGGCCGAGGCGCTTCGACAACTGGTGGGAGAGGAATGCTACCGGCAGGACGAGGTGCTGCCCCCTGGGTACTGCACAGGTAACCCCCGGGCTGTGGGGAGAGGGCTGCCAGGGGGGATCTGGGGGCTGAGGGTGGGAGGTCATTTGGGGCAGAATGAGTTCTGGCTGCTTTGTCACTGCCTTCCTTGTGACGCTGCCTTTGGGACAAAGCTCCCTGAGCCTTCCCACTGCAGAAAGGGGGCTTCCCCCTGTGCCTCTGTTGGCTCAGAGTCCCAGCTGGGGCACAGCCCCCATGTCCCATCAGTTGCTGATCCCTGTTCTCTCTCCTGCAGACTTCCTGCTGTGGATCAACCGCTCAGGCACCGTGCTGCCTCTCTCACGCGTTCCAGCAGCTTCCAGGGCACCCCCAGCCACGTCCCCCGTCGCCATGTCCCTGCGGTCCAGTGTCCTCGCCCTCACCTCAGATTTGCAGGACTTTGCCCCGTTTGCTCCAGAGACGCCCAGCAGCCCCCCAGGCCCCCGGGAGAGCGGCCGGGCCGGGCGGTTCCTGCCGGCGCTCTGCCCGGCCCCGGGGGGGCCCTGCTTCCAGCCCCCCTCGGACTATTACTGCGGGCTGAGCAAAGAGCCGTCCCTGGCCAGCCCGGGCAGCTCCACGCTCAGCAGCCCCTCCGAGTGCCTCTCGGCGCCGCCGCCCGGCACCCCCGACTGCTCCCCCCGCACCTCCACCACCTCCCTCTTCCAGTTCCCCATCGGCAAAATCCTGGAGGAGGAGGAGGAGGCCACCGGCTGCCCTGGCCAAGAACATGGCTGCTTCCAGGGGGAACAGAGCCAGGAGCAGCCTGAGGAGCGGAGCCCCCCGGCCAGCGAGGACACTGGCCCCCCGCCCTCACCGTGCCGGCCCAGCCCCAAGCAGAGGGCGGGCGAAGGGCCGCAGGGTGCCGAGGAGATCCAGAGGTACGGAGCAGGGACGCTTCCCCAGGCTGTGTCCCTGGGCCCTTCCGGCAGGACAGCCACGCTGGCGCTTGGGCTCCTGCTCGCCGACACGCTCGGCCACCAGCGGGGTCTGGGGTCGTTTGGGGTGCTGCTCTTCAGCTGCCACGGTGCCAGGGAGCTGGGTCCGTGGGGTGGGGTGGTACTGTGGCCTGGGGTGACGCTGCATTCCTGGCTGTCCCCTGTACAGGGTGGTGCTGTCGGTGAATGACAAGTGGCACTACTGCCAGAACTCCGACATCCTGGTGGGCTCCCGGGCCATGAGGGACCGGCACCTGCGGCTGCTGGGATACTGTCTGGTGCAGGTAAGTGGGGGCTGCCCCCACCTGCTCAGGGCCAGGGGACACAGTGGGTGATGGGCTGGCATCTGATGGGCTGAGAGCTGGCATCCCCCTGGAAGGATGGGCCCAGACCTGGCATCTCCAGTGTAAACAGTCCTGTCCCTGTGAGAGGAAGCAGGGATGACTCATCCTCATGTCTCCTTGCCCTCCCCCACCCCATACAGGACTTTTTCCATGCAGCTGGTGGGTGACACCAGCCCTGATGGAAAGCAGAGACAAGGGACAGTCTGTCCTATGAGCTGAGACCCAACCTGAGTGAGGGGAAGGGGGCAGGGTGTTTAGCCCAGGCTGCCAGACACAGCCACAGTGTGCAGGGCCTCAGGGTGATACCAGCTGGGAGGGACACACATGGGTCTGCACCTGGTGACCTGTGATCTCGTGTGCCAAGGGGGCAGGAGAGAGGTTGGTTCACCTTCTGCACCAGAGCCCTGCCTGTCCCGGTTCCAGCCCCACCTGTTATCTGCCCAGGGCTGGGACTGGGAGAGCCCTCAGGTCTGCAGCTCCTTTAACAAACTCCAGGTGTTGGTTTAGGATGTGCAGCTCCCACGTGCTTGTTTGTGGGTGGTTTTAGCCTGAGGATGTCTTTCTGAGGAACATGGCACTGGAAATGAGCCCTCAGTCCTGTTCGCTCTTGCACTGCAGAGAGGACCAGGATTACAGCAGTGCTTCCACCACACCATCCCACAGCCATTCCCAAACTGTCTGACCCCCTGCTGCTGCCTGGCGGTGCCAGCCACAGCTCCTTCTCATTCTAGAGCTCAGCAGCCCAGAGCCCCGTGTTTGTGCAGAGCTCCAGAGTCCTGTGACCCTGCTGAGGAATCACCTGGGAGCTGCCCAGCAGCGTAGCTGGGCTGGGAGCAGGGCCAGCTCTCCCTTGAGCTGGTGTTTGGGCTGGGCTGGCCAGGCCTGTCTGTGTCCCTCCTGCAGAAGGCACAGCAGGGACCCAGCTGAAGGGACCTTAAAGCCCATCCAGTGCCACCCCTTCCATGGGCAGGAACACCCTCACTATCCCAGGTTACTCCAAGCCCTGTCCAGCCTGGCCTTGGACATTTCCAGGGATCCAGGGACAGCCACAGCTGCTCTGGGCACCCTGTGCCAGGGCCTCTCCACCTGCCCAGCCAGGAATGCCTTCCCAATATCCCACCTATCCCTGCCCTCTGGCAGTGGGAAGCTATTCCCTGTTGTTTTGGCCCCCCAAGGTCTTGCAATAAGTTCCTCTCCAACTTTCTTGGAGCCCTTTCAGGCACTGGGAGGGGCTCTAAAAGGTCTCCCCAGAGCCTTTTTTTTCCAGGTGAACACCCCCAGCTCTCACCTGTGTGTTGAGGGGCTCCAGGGGCTCGGAACCTTTATTCCTCCCCTGCATTGCCAGTGGCTGGAGTATGGATCCCAATGACCCTCAGTCCTGCTGTGAGTGCTGGTGGTGCCCTCAAGGCTGTTGGACCAGCAGAGTTTTCAGCTCCCCAATACCCCGTCACCTTTCATGGAGGGTGCTGACAGGGGCTTGAGGGTGGGGTGAGGCATGAGATTCCTCCCTTTGTGTGCCAGCACCACCTGTCCAGGGCTGAGCTCAGGCTCGATGAGCCTGGAGCTGGGCATTGTCTCCACTTCCCACGTCATTGTCCACGCCTGTGCCCATCCCCTCGGCAGGAACCGCGCTGCCCTCCTCCTCCAGGGAGGGCTCTGCATCCAGGTTCCTCCTGCTGCCACCACAGAAGGCTGAATGGGGCTGGGGGCTGGAGGTACTGGGGATACAGGTGGGGCCAGACATGCTGTCACCGCTCTGACATCATCCCTGTCCCCTCACAGCTGCCCTACACGGAGCTGGAGAAGGTGAGTGGCATCGAGGAGGCCAAGCACTACCTGCGGCAGAAGCTGAGGGAGCTGCGTTTCTGAGGGACGGATCCGGGGGGTGTGGGGGGCCAGGTGGGTGTTGCCAGCCCCTTCCCCTGTGCAGGGGGATACGGAGCTGCCCCCCATCCCGGGGGGTCAGGGGGATATGGAAATGCTCCCCATCTTGGGGGGCCATGCTGTGGGGCCAGGCCGCGGGTACCTGCTCCTGCTGTGGGGCTGGGGGAGTGTGAGATTATTTATTGCCGTTATGGGGGGCTGGGGCATGACTTGAGGGGGATGGGGGGGAGTTACTGGGGAAGGTCCCTCATTGCCCCCCTGCCCCAGCTCTGCCACTTCAGCCCTGTCTGTTGCTGCAGGGGCTGGGCCTGGCCTGGGCTTCCCTGGGCACTGGGGGCTGTTCCTGTGTCCCCAGCACAGCTGCTGGGCTGGGGCGCTGGGCCCGGCCCCTCCGTGGGGCGCGGGGGTCCCGGGGGGGCTGCAGTGGGTCACATGCAGGGCCGGGAGCGGGTGTGCACACGGGGCTGTTCCCAGGGCCTGGACCCGGAGGAGGGGGGGTGTTAGGGAAGGGGGGAACTTTCCAATAAAACTGGTGAAAAGTGTGCAAAGTCCGGTCTCTTTATTCGTCAAAGGCAGCGGGGGGGGCCCCAGCCCCACCGCGGTAGCCCCCCAGCAACTGCCCGGAGCGGGCCTCCCTTGGCAGAGGGGTCCCCCAGCACCTCTGCCCTGAGCCCTGTGCTGGGAATAAAGCTGTTTATTGCCTTTGAATTGCCTGTTCCATGAACCCCGGGGGGCTCAGCTGACGCCTGAGTGTCGGGCGGGAGCCGAGGGGGTGCAGGGGGGACCCGCAGCGCTGCTGAGGGGCCCGGGGGGGCTCTGTCCCAGGGCGTGGGCAGCAGGTGTCCGAGGGGCTGTACCGCGGGGGTGAGCCTGGGCCGGCGTCTCTTTGGCAGGTGCCCTCCGAGGGCCTGGGGAGCGCAGGGCCGCCGTCCCCGCGGGGCACAGCCGCTGCCCCCGGCCCCGCGGTGCGGGGTCCAGCCGTGCCCGGCGCCCACCGCGAGCCGCGAGCCGCTGGCGCCGTCACACCGGCATCGGCATCTCGTTGTATTCGTCCACGCCTTCCCGCTCGTCCAGGATGGGCTCGGCCTCGGCTGCGTCCAGCTGCAGGACACGGCGGCTGAGGGGCAGCGAGGGGCTCCCCCGGCCCCGCCGTCCCCAGGAGTCCACCGCCCCCCGCCTCCCCCCTGGCGACAAGCGACGCGGCCACTTACACACTTCATTTCCCGGTCGGTGAAGATGCGGCTGAGCAGGCACATGCGGAGCGGCACCGTCAGGATGAGGATGAAGGGGAAGGCGAGGGAAGCCACAGTGGACATGACCGCCCAGAGCACGGCCAGGCAGGCCAGCTGCAGCCCGGTGAACAGGTGCATGCGCAGCGTGCGCACCTGGGCACAGAGAGGCGTCGGTGCCGGGGCGCCCAGTCCTGCCCTGTGTCCCCCTCCCACCGTGGGCACAGCTTGGCCCAGGGTTACCCACACCCCCAGACACGGCCCCCCAACCCCGCTGGGGTCTGGCTGCCCCAGAGCACCTACTCTGTCCTCCTCTGCCCCCCTAAACAAGGCTCTGCCACAGCCTGTCCTGTGCACACCGCAGTGCTCCCGTGCAAGGGTACCCCAGCCTGGCTGCTGTCCCTGGCAAGGGCCCTGCCCCTAAGGATCCTCCCCAAGCCCCTTCCCCACCTTTTTGACATAGGTGACATCAGGGTGGTGCTTGGGGGGCATCAGCAGCAGCTGCAGGCGCTCGTAGAACTGGATGCCATTGAGGGAGGTGACGCCCATGTAGAGGAAGATGCCGAAGAGCACGGCCAGTGGGATCTGCCGCAGCAGGTCCCCGATGACAATGGACAGCCCTGGGCCAGAGCAGTGTTAGCCAGGGGAGGGGGCTCAGCACAGCCCTCCAGCCCCCCTTCCCCCTGCCCACTTAACCCCTTCACATGGGGACGGTTCCACATCCCTGTGTTCATTGGGGACAGGATGGCCACACCAATTTGGCAAGGGCTCAGGGTGTCCCAGCTCCGTTCCCCACACTGCCCCCTCCCCACACAGCCCTCCATGGCTCCCCAGCCCCCTCCCCACTGCACCGCAGTGCCCCCAGGTCCCAAGAGCCAGACCTACCGACAAGCACAGCCACCAGCAGCCCGGTGACCCTCTGCTCCTTCACCTCCTGGATCTTGGGCTTGTCCCCAGGTGCCACGGCCTTGCTCATGACGGTGAGGGCGTTGGCGTGGGTAACTGAGCGCACGGTGGCTGCGGCGAGCCAGGGCAACCCGAAGAGCGCAAAGAAGCCGCCCATGGCCACGATGAGCAGGAGGTCCAGGTGGAACCCGGAGCCCTTCTGCAGCATCCGCTCCTTCTTGCTGATGATCAGCCTGGTCACGAGGGCAGACGGTCGGCATAGCACAGGCTCCACCTTGCCCCACCAATGCCCCCTGCCCTGCCCCACTGCACTCACGTAGTGATCTGGGTCTCCATGAAGATGAGGATGAAGACGAGGATGGCGGGGAGACCGCTGGCCACCATCATCCACACAGGGAAGGCACTCTGCTCACCCAGGGGGTTGATCACCCAACCCCGCTTGTCTGGGGCTGTCACTGAGAACCCACTGGGCACACTCAGCTTCTGCAGGGCGTGGGGGAGACACGGAGACACAGAAATGCTGAGAGGGCACTGGCTGTGCCCCATAAAGTGAGGGGGCCATGGAGGCACCGGGACCCACAGAAGCCAGACTCAGAAGGAGAGGGAAGGTCAGATGCTGGGAGCCAGAGGTGGCCAAGCAGATGCAGCCATGCTGGGGACCGATGGAGCTGCTGACCCATGGCCAGGACAGTGGGACGGGGCACAGGGATCCCTAATAGGGTGTTGTGTTAGGCGTCCTGCCCAGGCCATGGATGGGTGGCTGCTCACCTGTGTGTAGGTGTCCTGGATGCTGTAGTCCACCAGTACCATCACCAGGATGGCGATGGGCACCCCAAAGTCCCCAATGAGCCTCCGGATCTGGGGGAACACCAGCACCAGCCTGGCCACAGCCCTTCTGCCTCACCCCAGGCCCCCTGGGGTCATCCCAGCACCATGGCCCCCAGGCTGACCCCAGCCCCACGGCCCCCCAGCCATCCCCACGCACCCGTCCGGGGAAGAAGCGGCTGTTCTTGAACTTGCGCAGGAAGAAGGCGATGAAGAAGGTGCCGGCCATGAGCACAAGTGAGAGCAGCGCCGTGTTGGGCTGCCCCGTGACCTTGGTGGCACCACGGGCAGCCGGGCTGGTGGCCAGGGCGGTGGTGTTGGCCACGGCCACACTGCCGTTGCCCCAGGCCTCAGCCGAGCTGTTGGCACTCAGGCAACCATGCAGGGGGTGCTCTTGGAAGATCTGGAGCAGGAGGATGGGATGTTCAGCCCCATCCTCTCTGGCCCTGCTGCAGCCCCCTCAGCTCAGCCCCTGTGGCTCACCTTGGCCAGCTTGGAAAAGGTCTCATAGATGAAGATGAGGGAGATGAGAAAAGCAAAGATCTCCTGGGTGAAGCGGGAGACGAAACGCACCAGGAAGCTGCCCTCAAAGGCCACCATGACCAGCACGATGAGGATGAGCCAAAAGCCAATCCAGACACGCCCCACCAGGTACTCCAGCTCATTGGACGTGCAGAACTGCCCAGCCGTGATGGACAGATGGGCATCAGGATGGTCGCAGGGCCGGACAGAGCCCCGGGCAGTGGGGCAGAGCCTGGCAGGAGGGCTGTGGGGATGGCTGCCCTGGGCAGTGGGGCCAGGGCAGGGGTGTCTACCCCAGCCCCAGGGCAGACCCCAGCACCTCACCGTGAAGAAGGCTTCCTCAAAGACGAGCAGCGGCCCTGAGAAGCCGATGACAAGCAGGGGCTGAGCACCCAGCAGGCAGAAGAGGACACCCTGCAGCGACGTGGAGATGATCAGCTCCGACACCCCGATCAGGTCCTGCGTCTTCTCCCCTGCGGCAGGACAGGCTCAGGCACACCATCAGGATGGGCCCTGCCCCACGGCACACACCCCGGGCAGCACCCAGCTCCGCCTGCAGCCCCCCCGTGACTGCACCGCCCCTGCAGGCCCCCACACTCCCCACTCACCCAGCAGCCCCCCGAAGGTGATGGCAGGCGACAGCGCAGCAAAGTAGATGAAGATGACGGCGGCAATGCACTGGGGGTCCAGCGCATCGCGGAAGTCACTCAGGTACTGGGGGTACCTCCGCCGTACGTCCCGGATCAGCCCCCCGAAGGGGCGGCCCGTGCGCCTCAGGGGGTCGTCGTCCTCTTCGGTCTCGTCCTCCACCACCTTCAGCTTCAGCAGCGCTGGGGGCAGGCGGATGCACAGACAGACAGACAGACAGTGAGACCCCAACAGCTGGGACAGCCCCCCAAACGCTGCCCTGGCCCCAGCCCTGCCCCTGGCACCTTTCTCCTCAGGGGACTTGGGCTCCAGCAGCAGCCTCCGCTCCTGCTCCATCCTCTTCTTCAGCATCTCGCGCTGGAAGTGGGCGACGCTGCGCAGCAGCTCCTCACCCTGCACCTCGGATGGCGGTAGCACCACGCTGCAGTCCAGGAACTCGTTGATGGCGTTCAGAAGGTCGTGACGGTCGTCAGCCAGGTACGCGGCCTCATGGAATTGCTGTGGGGCAATGGCAGGGTCAGCACCCACACCACAGCTCTGTGATGTCCTGAGAGCCCGGTGTCACACAGCCCCAAGCCCACGGCCTCAGGATGGCCCTGGTCCTGGCACGGCCCTGAGCCCCCAACTCTAGCAGAGCCCTGGCCCCCACCCCACTATGGCGTGAGACCCCAAACACAGCAAGGCCCAACAGGCATCTTGGCATGGCCCCAAGCTCCCCAGCCCCAACAGGACTCTAAGCCCTCATCCTTGCATTTCTCTGAGACCCCAGCACTGGCATAATCTGAGCCTCCAGTCCATCCCATCTGAGTCCTGAGCTTCTGGCCCATCGCAGCCCCAAACCCCAATTCAGTGGTGTCTCAAGAACACAGTCCCAGCAGGACCCTGAACCCCCAGCCCCGGCACAACCCTGAGCTCCCTGCCCAGCACAGCCTCAAGCCCCCGGCCCAACTTGGCCCAGAACCCCCATCCTGGTACAGCCCCAAGCCCCTCAGCCTGGCACAGCCTGAGCTCCCCACCCTGGCAGGACCCCAATGCCGCGGGGCACAGACCTTGTCGGACATGAGGGTGGAGATGGAGCGCCCAATCTCGTGATAGTCCATGTGGGTGCTGCTGGGGCCCAGCAGCACAAAGAGGAATCGCACAGGCACCGGCACCTCCAGCACCGCGTCCAGCTCCACCGCCTCCTGCAGCCGCACAAAGGCCATGGTGGGCTGGTCCAGGAACTCCACACAGCCTGGGGGGCACAATGGGCACGGGGGTCACCAGGGTGCCCAGTACGTGGGCCCCACACCCCTGGCCTGCCCACCCCTCCATACCCACGAGCACCACTGTGGCCTCAGCGTTGTCCGGGATCTTCTCCAGCAGCTTCAGCTCATGCTTTGACTTGGAGCGAGTGATGCCGGCTGGGGGCGTGGGAGTGACGACCTCCCTCTGCGGGGACAGAGTGGGGGACCGCGTCAGGGCCCTTCCCCAGGGCATGGGCAAGGCTGGGGGGCCGTGGCACCCACCTCCCGCTCCACGTCGACACGCGTGTCGTGCTCGCCGGCGTGGCCGGCTATGAGGGGCTCGGTGACGGCCGGCTCGCTGCCCTCAGCCACATGGTTGGTGCTGTGGTGGTGCACGAGCAGGGAGCCCAGGCTGCCCGCTGAGATGTTCCGCGGGAAGGAGAACTCCTTCTCATCGCTCGGGTGGCTGCAGGACAGGGCCGGGGCTGTCCGTGGTGGCCCAATGGCACAGCCATTGCCAGGATCCCAGGGACAGCATCAGCCCCATGGCTCAGGGAGCAGAGCCCAGGGGAAAGGGGCCATGCTCGTGCCGCCCATGCCCACCTGTGCTTGAGCAGCAGCGCCCGCAGCACATTGGCACGGTCCTCGGCCCGGATCTGGTCCGTGATGACCATCTGCTCCACCACCTGGTGAGCCACCCCCGGTAGCGTCTTTTGGTCCAGGTCCAGGAGCACGGCCCCTGGACAATGGAGAGGGGACTGAGGGCAGGAGGGACAGGACCCCACCTCATCATGGGCCCCACAGGGTGGTCTCCACTTCCCTACCGTGGGCCAGGGTCTTGCGGAGCTCCAGGAGGCTGCGGAAGGAGAGGGAGGCCACATGTGGCTTGCCCCAGCGGTCCGTCTCCTCCTCCACATCCTCCTCAAACTTGATCCAGCGCGCCGTCTCCTTCCACTGCAGCTCCTGGTTCTTGTCCACCACCAGCTCGTTCAGCTCCACAAACACCTGCAGCACAGCTGGGTCAGTGCCAGGACCCCAGAGCCCCCCGTCCCTGCCCGTCCCCCGCCCCAGGACCCCGCACCTCGTGGGGCTGCCGGTCCTGCTTGCGCTGCCGCGCGCTGGGCTCCTTGTGGCCCTTGCTGACGTGGACCATCTGAGCCTTGGCACTCTTCCGCACCAGGTGCCGGCGCACGCCTGGCACATCCTCAAAGCGGTGACCTGAGGGGGAGTCAGCAATGCTGGGGGTTGCCAGTCTGTGGGGGCCTGCATCTCAAAGCCCAGCACAGGGGACACTCAGCCCTGGCATGGGCAGCCATGGAGCTGTGGGATATATCCTGCCTGGGATGGCTCAGGGCAGAGCGATCATCCCAGTGCTGAGGGCAAGTGTCACAGCTTGGGGGTGTCACTTGGTCACCACCAGCAATGCCAAGCAAGGTGGCTCCTGGCAGAGGCGTCACCTGCTCCCTATGTGCTAAGGCCCACAGATACCCACTGGCATGGGCGCTGTGCCCAGGCTGCGTTCCCCTGGGAGCTCCACAGCAAAAGCATCACCTGCCACCCTGAGAGCCCTGGACTGTGAATCCCTGGGGCTGGTAAAGTGCCCAGGGGAGCCACCACCACTGCTACTGCAGTCACTGGCCCCAGCTGCCCCGGGCTCAGCTCTGGCCACACTCAACAGGGACTCAGCCCACCCCAGCATCAGGGACGGGTGCCCTGTGATTGTGCCTAGCACTGGGAGCAGGGTCAGTGCCTGCACCCAGCCCAGCTTGGCTGCAGCCACGAGGCAACCTGGAACTGCCAGCCCCACCATCCCAAACCCACCATCCCCAGCAATGCCAGCCCCACTGTCCCCAGCCCCGCTCCACTGGCACTGCCTGACCCATTGTCCCAGCCCACCCGCCCAGCCAGCAGCGCAGCTCCCGGGGCACAGCCCCCACTCACTCTTCATGTAGTCCAGGTCTGCCGAGGCCAGTGTCTGTGCCTCCGACTCGTCCGTCGGCATCTTCTGGTACCGGTCCTGCTCAGCGGCCGTCATGCTGCCAATGCACCGCCGCTCGTGCAGGTTGTAGCTCCGGTGCCCCGGCTGGGACTTGGGCGCAGGGCGACCCGGGGACCCAGCCTCAGCGGCTGCCCCTTCCCCCAGAGCGCCCTGCTCTGCATCAGGGCTGCAAGGCAGGAGCCCACCTCAGTGCTGAGCCCTGCTCTGCACGCCAGTCCTGCCATGGGGGAGCGGAAGGGGCTGTCCAGCCCCCAACCCTGCCATGGGGTGGCCAGAGGACGCTGCCCGCTCCCCAGGAGCCCCAGCATCGCCCAACCCCAGCTCACCTGCTGGCCTGGGCTTCCTTCAGGGTCACTCCCCCTCGGGGCTCAGGGGGGGAGCCAGGCAGTGCCGCAGGGGCTGCTAGCTCCTCTGCCCGGCGGTCGGTCACCTCATCCTCTTGCAGGAAGAACTGGGGGAGCCGCGGGTGAGCCGGCTGCTGGGGAGCCACGTCTCCCTGGCCACGAGCAGCACCGGCCCCAGCTCCTCTGTGCTGCAGCTGAGCCGGGTGGGGACACAGTGCTGCCCCCAGCCCTGCCCTGCCCTCACCTGCACTGCCTCGGCTGGCCCGGGCTGCCGCAGCTCCTCTGCCGAGCGCTCTGTCTCTGTGTCGCATGCGTCATCCTCATCCTCTTCGGCCTCCTCGATGGTGGGGGTCTCTCCGGGGACGGAGGCACGCCGGGCCTTCTTTTTGCCCTTTTTCGGGATCCCCTTCTTGCGGCGGGCATCAGGGGGCAGGTGCGTGGAGAGCGGGTGGTGGATGTGGTGGGACGACTGGCGGTGGTCTGGGGGGACTGGGAGTTGGTGCTGTGCTCCCTGCCCATTTCCTGCCAGTTCCCCACTCCCTGCTCGCCCCCTGTCCGCTCCCTGCCCATTCCCTGCTCCGTGCCTGCCCTTGGCCCCGCTCACACTCGAAGTCCTCCTCGCCGTAGCTGCGCCCAGCCTCCTCAGCGTTGCGGGGGTGAGCGTCGTTCAGGATCTCCTCGAAGCGCTCCACGCCCAGGGCCTTGTTCAAGTCCTTCTCCTCCTCCTCGTCCCCGAAGGCAGGTGAGCCGGCGCCCAGCGCCTCCTGCTCGGGCTGTGGGCCGGCAGCAGGGATGAGCGGGCACGGGGCAGCGCTGGCCTGCAGCGCCACCGGCCCGCAGCACACCCCGGTCATGCAGCCCCGAGAGATGGGTGCCCCGGACAGCGGCTCTCTGAGCCCCCGAGGGCACCCAAGGGCCGCGCACCCGCTGCGCCCTGGGCTGGGCACCCACTGGATCAACACCCACACACCCCCAGCCCCCCGAGCCCCCCAGCCTCAGCACTGTGCTCCAGTGTCGCCTCCGCCCCACGTGCCACAGCCCCCCAGCTCCAGGCCCTGGGGCTGTGCCCCCGGGTATCCCGGTGCCCTGCTCTCCTTCGAGCTGGGACCCGGCACCACTGGGCCGTGCCTCTGTACAACCTCAGCACCCCCAGTGTAGTGCCCTGGTGCCCGTGCCCCCCGCCCACCCCTAGTGCTGTCCCCGCCCTGTTCCCCAGCCCCTGCACCCGCAGAGCCCCCGGCCCTGTGCCCCCCACCCAGCGCTGCTGCTGCTGCACCCCAGCCGTGGGGGCTGGGGGGCAAGGGTGGGCGCGGGGGGGAGGGGCTGCGGGGCAGGGGGCGGGGCTGGGGGCGGCGGGGGTGCAGGGCTGGGGGCGTAGAGGGATGTGAAGGAGTGGAGGGTGCGGGGGGGTTGCGGGGGGAATACGGGACGGGGGGTTGCAGGGGGGTGCGGGGACACGGAGGATGCGGAGCTGGGGCGGATACGAAGGATGCGGGGCTGGCGGCTGCAGGGGAGTTGCTGGGGGAGTACGGGAGGGGCTGCGGGGGGCGCGTCCCCGGCCGGTCCTACCTGAGTCATGGCGGAGCCGCTCCCTCCGCAGCTCCCGCAGCGCTTTATCGGAGCGGCGGGACCGGCCGCGGATGGGGCCGGGGGGGGGGTGGGAGAAGAGCGAGGGGGGGCCGGGGAGGGAACCGGGGGGCGGCGGCTCCGTCCCGGCCTCGCCAAATATTGACAGAGCCGCCTCGCGCCCGTCTCAAGGTGACGGCGAACGCAGAGGGCACCGGCGGCACCGCGGCACCGGCGGCGGCCCGGAGCGACCGCCCCCCCACCACCCCGGAATGCACCGACTCCTCCCGGGATGCACCCGACCCCACAGGAGGAACCGGTCCCACTCGGGATGCGCCGATCCCCCCCCAGCTCCGGCCCCTCGGGACACACCAACACCCCGGGACTCATCAGCCCCTCCCGCCAAACCCCGGCCCCCCGAATAACCGGCTCCCCTCGCCGAGCTCAGATTGTCCCTGGAGCGTAGCGACCCCACGGCCACGCTCCGACCCCCGGTAAATCCCCTCCCAGTGGTGCACCCCTCGGACCGTGCGGGGCTGCACAGCCGAGCCCCCCCGCCACGGCCCCCACCCAGTGACCCCAGGACACAGCAGGTCCCGGACCCGGGGTCGGGGGGCAAGGGGGTAGGGGCACCCCAGGCACCAGGATCTGCCTGCAGGGATCCCCCGGGCAGCGGTGGGAGAGCTCTCCACAAGCAGTTGCTGGTCCAGGGCTGTGCTATGGCCACCCCACATGAACCTCAGCCCAGGAATCAGGTTTGGGCACAGGTGCCCCATACCCATCCCTACTGCACGATGGCCCCCCAAGGGGGTAATTCAGAGGGGGACACAGAGGGTGACCCACGCCACCCCATCACAGCCACCACCCTGGCACACCGAGGCTGCCACGTGCTGGCAGCGGTGGCATCAGGCCACGTCCTGCACTTGCATTCCCCACTCCTGCCACATCCCTTCCACCAGCCCTGTGACTCCTTTGATCCCTCAGACCTCCTAAGGCCCTTTGGCCATGGCCCCAGGGCCCCAAACCTGCCAGGCTCCACCCTGCACCCCAGCAGCACCCAACACACTCCTTCGTCTGGCGCCTGGCGTCACCGTGGCGCAGGTGGGCACGGCGCCCTGGGGTGGCACTGCACAGAGAGCCCCCGACAGCCCCCCTAGGCCGGAGCTTACCTGGGAGCCCCGGAGGAACTCCATTAGGATGGGGCCAGTCCCATCCCCGGTCACGTGCGTGCGACAGGCCCTTGCCAACAGCGCCCGGCGGCCGCGGCGTGACACGGGGGTCAATCATTAACTTGGCCCGGGACCCGTCGCCAGGGCAGTGCTGGCACTGCGGGCACCACCACGGCCGTGCCACCGGCGGCACTGGCACCGTGCCGGCCCCAAGGGCGCCTGCCACCCCGGCACAGCTGGCCTGGTCTGCCCCGAGGAGCTGCTCCGGGCCAGTCCTGCCCCATGGATGAACAACGGGGCAGGTGCCACGCAGCGCTGCCAGCACCCCACAATGCTGCCCCGCACCTGAGTGAGGGGTGGGTGCTACGGGCACTGCCAGCACCCCAAAGCCCAGCAATCGGGCACCCCCAGGTGTACCGTGGCAGCAGGGGCTGTGCCCTGACACCCGCCACCCCTCCAGGCACCATCAGGGGGTGCGGCCTCTCGTCCCCCCCAGCCACAAGGCCCGCCCCGCGGTGGCACTTACGCTCTGGAAGGCTGAGGAGACAATGTGGTGAAGCTCGGAAGACACCTGGGAGTGGGTCATGGTGCCGGCACGGCCCCCGGCACAGCCGGCTTAGGGTTAGCCCTTTTCCTTCTCGCGGGGGCTCAGGGGACGCTGTCGGGGCAGCATAACCTGGGGGCACAGAGGGGGATCAGGGGGTCCCCCCAGAGCCGTGCCGCAGGCAGGGGCCAGGGCTGCCCCTCCTCGGCTTGGGCTGGCTCCAGGCTGGTTTGTCTTGGCCACTGGTTGGAATGGGAGAGCTGTGGCCAAGACAAACGCCGGGAGGGGAGCGGAGTTGGGGCAGCGGGACCCCGGGCAAGCACCCAACCCTGCGGGGTGCAGGCAGGGTGCCAGACTCGGGGGGGCACAGCAGCACCCGACCCTCCCGAACCGCCCCCTCTCCCCCCAGTTTCCCCAGCCCAACCCAACTTCCACCCACGTTTGCCCCTTGGCAGCTCCCCGGGCCCTGCGCTGACCCCTCCGGCACCGGTGTGCCGGGTTTATTGCCACGGGAGGTGGCCCCACGTGACGGGGGGGACGGAGGAGGGTGGTGACGGATGACTGCGTCTCACATGGGTGGCATCACTGTCCTCGTCACCGTCACTGCTGAGGTGCCAGCACGGTGACCGTGGCGAGGCTCGAGGAGTTGCAGCCTCAGTGAATGCCGAGGTTGCAGCTGCTCGAGCCTCACCACAGCCCTGGATCCCACCTTTTCCCAAAATTCGGTGCTACCCTGCTCTGGCTTCTCCCTAATCCCCACTCCCGTCTGGGGCTGGAGCCAGCACATCCACATTCCAGCAAGCAGATTATCCGCCCTGCCACGCCGCTCTCCTGGGGCGCCCGCCAAGCCGCCGCCAGCATTCAGCCCCCCCCCAGATTCAGGCTGGGACCCTCCCACGGGGGGGACGTGGTGCTGGGCCACCACCTCGGTGTGTCCCGGGGCGCCGGCGCGGGACGGTGTCGCTGCTCTAGGCGCTAAGCAGCTTTTTGGGCTTAATCTCGTGGGCAGTTTGGGATTAGTTTGGGAACACACTGGGATTGTTCTCGGGAACGTCGTGCTCTCACCAAAACACCCAAAAAGGGGGTCCTGCCTCCCTGGCCCCCAGGTGCTGCAGCAGGGACCTGCCAAGACGGTGACACTGGGGACATGTGGCGCCCGGGAGCCAGGGGCATGACCCCACTGGAAAGGATGACGGACAGCTGGGGGGGCACGGGGGGACACTTCTGCTTTCCATGGCAGTCACTGAGTCACAGACGAGCAGCGGCTGGGAACGGCTCAGGGCTCGCGCCAGCCCTGTGGAAAGGGGCCAGGGCCAAGCCTTGATTGGTGCCCTGTGGCTAACCCCACTCCCAGGACGCACTGGCACCCTGGCACGAGGGGACAGGTCCACAGCAGACACCCCAGGACAGTCCCACTGTCACCACACGGCTGCAGTGCCACTACCGTGCCCTCCCCCGGAGCAGCAGGGTCAGGACACACACCCGTGGCCATGGCGGCGACAGGACCGTGACGGTGTCAGTGCTGGCACTGCCACCAGCCGCGCCCCGCACACGGCCCCACAGCACAATGGCCCCTTGTGCGAGGCCGGGCCGCCCCGATAAGCGGGGCAGGACCGCGGTCCCGGTGGCTGCCAGCACTGGCCACGCTGGGAATGACCTGTCGCTGCCACGGGCGCTCAGCGCCGCTGCCGCGGCCACTCCCGCGCCGCCGGAGTCACATTCCTGGGACCGGCCCCGGCCTGCCTGAGCTGCTGAGGCGATTAGAGGGCTCGGCCCGGCCCCGCACTGCCTCGGGGCTGCCCCAGAGGGCCCAGGAGCTCCTGGACCCATCCTGTGCCAGGACCCGCCTCTGGCACCGCTGGCACCGCTGAGCGCAGCGGGAAGTGGGACAATTATGCTGGCCCTCGCATTGCAGGCAGCACATTCACATCGGGATTCAGGTGGCCACACCAGGACAGTTATGTCCTGGACAGCCTGTCCACACTGGGACAACCACGCCCACATCAGGACAACCACCTCTGTACAGGGACAATCACACCCTGGGCAGCCTGTCCACACCAGGACAACCCCGTCCACACTGAGACACACACGTCCCGGGAAGCCAGTTCACACATCCACACCGGGACAACCATGTCCATAGCACAGACCCAAAACCCCATGAGAAAAGACTGGGAGTGAGGGACTCCCAGGGCAGCAAGTATCCTCCTACCCACTCTCCCGTGCCAGCGCCCCCAGCAGCAGCAGCACCATGACTCCTGCCACTACGTCTCCTGCCACCACCATGTCACCTGGCAGATCCCTGACACAGGCTCAGTGCACACATGTGCCACTCTTGCTTGTGCCCACACTGGCATCAAGGCTGATGGTGACCCTGCAGCACATTCCCCAACCTTGGTGGGGACACCAGCTGCCCCCTTGGTGCCAAGGAACACACCATGTCTGATGCAGCCTCCATGCTGGCAGCACCCCCCAGCACGGCGTGTGCCAAGCAGGAGGAACGGCTGGGGTGAGGCCAGCACAGCTCAGGCTGCCCAGGCAGACATGTCCATGGAAGAGGGAAGTCAGGAGACCCCCAGTTCCCAGCATCCTGAAAAGGAGGAGGCCCAGTGGGTGCCCCAGTACTCTGCCTGCCCCCAAAGACGGGAGGACCGCAGCTCCCTGCAGCTCCTTGCTCCCCACCCAAACTCACCTGGCTGCTCCGGGAAACCCCTGGGTGTTACTGACAGCCTGTGTGCCTCCAGATCCCACCCAGCAGAAGCACTTGGGATCCTGCACCCCTCATCACCGTGGGACACCACGGGATGGAGCTGGGCCAGACACCGCTGGCTCCCGCCCAGCAGAGCTTCACTCACTGAAACTTCAGAAACCAACACCAAAAATATTCACCTCCCCCCGCGGCCACACCCCCCGCCCATGACCTCAAAACCACCGGATCTGGAGATAAATCACTGCTCTGCACCCACATGGTGCCACTACCACTGTCACTGCCATTGTCACAGATGTGCCAGGGGACCCTCCGCAACCTCACTGCCACCTCAGAGAGGCCAGGACTCCCCCATGCAGCACCAGACCTGCAAGAGCCTCCTGCCATTACCGACGGTGGTCCCCACCATTGTCCCCATCCCAGCCCCAGCAGGGGACAGGCACAGCCGCCTCCCACAGTCCTGTGGGGACACGCAGCAGCGCTGACAGCTCGGCCCCTGCAGGATGGGATGTCGCTGAGCGGGGTGGTCCGGCCACAGGGACAGCCACTCTGTCACCTGCGGCAGGGCTGGACAACGCCCACCCACCCTCGGCTGTCGGAGCCCACCGAGGAGGGGTCACTCCCGCTGTGCCACCCCCAGTCCCAGCACAGGCTCGGCCCCACTCACCCCATCTCCCGCCGGCCCGGTAAGCCCGAGGCTCCAGCAGCTCCTGCCGCTCCCACCACCCCAGGACGGGGTCCTGCCCGGCGGGAAGGACGGGGGGACCCGGCAGCGTGTCCGGGGCACGGCTGCGGGAGCCGCGCTGTGCCCGGAGCTTGAGCGCTGCCAGGAGTTTTATACCGGCTCAGGAGGAAAACAACCCGCGGGAGCAGCGGC
Source organism: Cettia cetti (assembly GCA_013401135.1). Classification (NCBI taxonomy): domain Eukaryota; kingdom Metazoa; phylum Chordata; class Aves; order Passeriformes; family Sylviidae; genus Cettia; species Cettia cetti. The sequence goes on along the minus strand of VZUI01030366.1, from coordinate 2,330 downwards.
GGGAGCGCGAGGCTTTGTTCCGCGGAGCAGCCCCGGATCCAAACAGCGAAGATCTGCCAAGTCCTTCGCCGTGGCCCCCGTGGCGACCCCACTCCCGTCCCGGGCGTCTTTGGGGGACACAGAGGACATGACCCCCTCCGTAAGCGCAGGGTCCCACCTCGGGCGAGGGTTGTGCCCACCCCCTTGGCCTCACGCCCCTGGAATGCCCCAGCGCCTGGAATGCCCCAGCGCGGCGTCCTCGGGCAGCCAGCCCGGTCCCTGCGGCCACCACGTCCCGTCTAATGACAGGCTGGGACTGTGGGGGCTGAAACGGTGACAGCACGGGGACACGGCTCCCACGGTCCCCTCCCTTCCGCCAGCTGGGACGGCACCCTCAGGCAGGGTGGCACCTGGGTCGCCCTCAGCCCTGCCCAGGGCACAGGAGGTGCCAGGAGGGTCCCCCAACCCGTCCTTTGGACCCTCGCGGCAGCCCCATCCCCTGCAGCGTCGCTGCCCGCCCAGGACAGGTGACAAAGCCGTACAGAGCCACCCGGGCCCCCGGGAGCGCGGGCGGAAGGGCAGCCGGCGGGGAGGCGCAGGCGCCGGTGCCAGCGGATCGTTAGAACGATCAAATCTCGGGATTTTTGGCAACCGCTTGAAGTGGTGCAGCGACCCCGAAGGGCTCGACAGCAGGTTCCCAACCGGAGCCCCCTCCGTGGGGGGACGGGGCAGGCACGGAGCCCTCCCCGCAGCACTGGGAGTTGCCAACATAATTTTACTACGGAGCAATCCCAAATCCTGACACAGTATCGAAGACCAAAAAAAAAAAAAAAAAAAAAAAAGAAAAAAAAAAGGGTCTCTGCAACTGAGGAGAGAGGCAGCCAGAGGCACAACAGCCCCCAAAACCTGCTCCCACCCCAAACCTGCTGCCCCCCTCCCTGGGGACGCGCTCGGGGGCCATGTGAGCCCACGCTCCGTGGGAGAGCCGCGGGCTGGAGCCGTGCCCGGCGTTGCTCAACCCCGGATGGTTTCGCAAGGGGCAGTGCCCCGGCACCCGGCGGCTCTCAGCGGGCACCGTGCGACTCCCCCGGGCCCCTCGGACCCTCCGTTCCGGGGGAGCAGGGCCGTGGAGGGCGGCTGGACGATCCCAGTCCCTTTCCTGGTCCTGTGGATCCCTGGGACCCCTCCGCTCGCGGGGAGCGGGTGGGTGCAGGACTGCTCCAGAGATGTGACAGGGACACAGCTGGTCCCCTCCCCAGCCCCGCGTCACTCACCTGCCGAGGGCTGCCGGGCTCAGGCGCCGCGGGGGAAGCGCATGGAGCGGCCTCGCTGCAAGAGAGAGGGATGATGATGGATGAAGGGTCCTGGCTCCCCCCCCGCCGCCCCCGGGGACCCATCTTCACCCCGAGAGCAGGGTCTGGGGTCACCTGGGACCACCCTGCACGGAGTTTCAGTGGCGGCGGGGAGGGGCCGAGGTTCAACGTCCCGGGCAGCATCGCTGCTGGCCGGGAGGGCGGCGGTGCCGGGGTGTCCGGGAGGGGTCCGGGGGGCCCCCCGGGGGTGCCGGGGTGGTCCTGGGGGATGCCCGGGGCTGGGTATTACTCCACCTGCAGCCGAAGGAGCCAAGGCACCCGGAGCATGTGCTGGGAGACCCAGAGTCCCTGGACACGGCACAGCCCCCCTGAAACCCCTCCACCGCGGCAGGGGCCCCGGGGAGGCAGCGGGGGGAAGCAGAGCCGCGGCCGCGCCGGCACCTGGGGTTGCCAGGGCAGGGCGGGGCGGGACGGGACCGGGACCGGGACCGGAGCTGCCGCGGGCGGGGCGGGAGAGAAGGGAGCGGAATGGAGGGGGCTCGGCTAGAGCAGCTTGCGGGAAACGGGGACAGCGCGGGGGAGCGGGGACAGCAGCCACGGGGACGGGCGGCACCGGGAGGGTAGGGGCACCGGGACGGTATCGGGGCCGGGACCAGGACAAGGACCGAGACCGGACCAGCCGTGCTGCTCCGGACCAGCTCTGCTGCGCCCCGCTCACGATCCCGCTGCCGGTGTCTCTGCTTACCGGACAGTCCGGCCGCGCCCGGCGGGTCTGCGCGTCCCCGCGGGGCGGAACGGCGGGAGCGCGCCGGGGCGGGGCGGCACCGGGCGAGTCCGCACCGCTTCCGGCACCGACCTAGCGGGTGCGGACACCGTCCCCGCAAGGGATCCCCGCAGGGCGCCCGCGCAGTGGCGCTGTCCCGGGGAGGGCGGGCGAGGGGACCCGGAGGGTCCAGCGGGGACTCGGGCGGGCGGAGCCGGGGATCGAACCCGGAACCACGGGGCGCGGGTGGGGCGGGGTGGGCGGGGCCAGGCGGG
>VZUI01030365.1:0-29346 GCA_013401135.1 Cettia cetti | reverse complement strand
CCCCCCCCCCCCCCAACCCCCCAAAAACCCCCAATTTCCGCGTGACAACATATCTTTGACCACTTTTAGAAGAGCAGATGAGTCTGCATCCTGACAGGAAAAATGATTTGGTTTTCCTAATATTTCTTCATGACTCAGGTGAGAAAATTGCTGATTTAGAGCTTTAGAGGCTAGGCTGCTTTGGAATTCATTTAGGTGTGTAACAAGACAGGTAGGACATGAGGATATTAAATGCAGATACCCAACAGAAACCTGGTCTGTAAGACATTTTAGATTTATATCTTTGGACCTCTGCAGGTGATTGGGCCAGGTTGCCATGGTATCATGCTAATGCAACTGGAATAAATTTTGATTGAATTTTATTACATGTTCACAGTATTTTGAAGTATCACCTGGAGGGCATCATTTCAGTCAGGCAGGAGTTGGGAAAGCAAATTATTTTGCAGGAGTGCAGGAAAGAGGATGGAAAGAGGATGAATCTGCCTCAAAGGATGACAATAAGACAAAGCAAAGTTGCATAATGCTAATAGGTCTACCAAAACTCTCAGCAAGGATGATCAACCAGAGCAGATACTGCAATGGCCAAAGGAAATTTTTTTTTTTCTGTAGAAAACATTCCTTGAAGCACACAATAGCTGTTGTCTGCCAAGCTTGTAATAGCTGTTGTCTATCAAGCTTTTAGGTAAAGATTGACATAATGCAGTTTATCAACTGAATTGTGCATAAGTGCTTTGCAATGGCTTTAATTTCACTAACATTGTATGGAACTAATTACAGTAATACTGACTGAGAATTGAAGGCTTGGAGGACAGTTTCAGGGGACAGGGATTTCTGTGAGATGAGTAGAAACCTGTAATAAATATTCATAGGAGAAAAGAACCAAGCCTAAAATTTTAGTAACTGAAAAAAAAAAATAGTATGAATTTCATTCCATGCAACATGCATATGTATATATATAATGTCTATGTTTTGTTATAAAAAACCTGGGTGATTTCTGGAGTCATAGTTTATTTTTCTTGTCAGTAGCAGGAGAGGAGTTAAAAGAAGCAAGATGCCTGCTCTGTCTTTCAAAGGCAGGATTGTTTTTTGAAGATGGAGGAGAACCAAAAATCTTAAATTATTTCAGTAAGACCTATCACAGGAAATTCTTGGAGACACTCTATGATTGCCACATAGCAGGATTTAGATCTTAGTCTACAGCTTTCTAACTCTGGAAGGATGTCAAAACTATCTTGGTCCAAGCAAGCCCATGCAGACAATATAGAAAAAAAAAAAATAAATCATTGAGTGTTCTGTTCTGCCCAAGAATCTCAAATATACAAGTGGATATGCAAGGTAAATATAGGATTTGTCTATGTATGCCTCATATATTATCTGTGGCACACTGACCAGTTCCCTTGTACTCTAGAAATGTAAAGTAACTTCTGAAAAAAAGTATATACCAGGACTAGTTTTGAAAGGTGAAATCACATCAATCACATCAAAATTTAGTATCTCTTTTTACAAATCAGTGGAGAAAATTTACATTCAGTATTATATGTTGACCTACACTTTGGATTATTATTTGCTTCTTTTCTTTAAATTATACTAAGATCTAAATTATTTTTTGCTAACCGGTAGTTAAACAAAAAAGTGCCCTCATTTGCTATAGATTTCTGAAACTTTGAAAGTCTTATATTTTAAGTAAAACTCTACTTAGTTGAAAAAAGATCTAAGACAACCTGTAATTACGGGATGGAAGTATGGCTTTGAGTGTTGATTTTGCAAGTATTACTCTCTGTCTACCTTTTGATTTATTTAAATCTAATGAAATTGTAAAGGGAAGAATCAGCAGCACATTTCCATTAACTTATTTGTAGATCAACTGATTAAATAAATGATTGGTCCAGTATTTTATATGTTAGTATCTCCCTAACTCCTAAAACCAGATTTTGGTAGGAGGATGGTTTTGGCAGATGAAGCAATAGATTTTTCTTAGTATGGCAGCTGGATAATTATTCCAATGAATAAAATAATCCTTTGGAGCACAGGAAAGTATGGGGGATCGTATGCATTAAAGAAAACAGCAAGTTACTACCTCCAAGCAAGAGGAAAATTGAATGTGATGGAAAGATTTTGCAAAATTAGTCTTTCATATGAATTAGATACTAAGACAGAGCCAACCTTGGCATAAAAGAATGGAAAGAAGTAGGTTTTATCAGGAGAGTGAGTGGTAAATCTTAATTTCTGTAATATTCAAGAAAGCTTTTATTTAGTAATTGCATTTGGCTTCATTTTAATTTTAAGAACACCATATCCAAATCACAGTTCTGTTGCTTATGTCCAGATTCTACAAATATTTATGCTTAGATCTGTAGACTACCTAGAAATATGCAGAGTTTACCCATTAATATCAAGTAAAGCAGCTTTTGTAACCTGTACAGAACTATAACCTGGTGCTATTAAAAAAGCAATTTTTACTTACAAATATGAAGTAAGGATTCTGTTAGGAGCCAAATGTATTAGCATGTAAATAATTAATGGTATGTATATGTAAAAATGCTCTGTGTTTTTTAAAATAATTTTTTACTATTTCTTTTTTATATTTTACTGACAATTTGGTATTGGGATTAAATAAAACATTATGCATACTATCAACGTATTTATGTATATGACTTTTTAGTTATAACATATATTCAGAAATGTTTATAACACATTTAATTTGTGATCATTAAGTGTAAGTTCCATTATAGTCCATGTCATTATTATGAATGAGGCCATTGAATGACATTAAAAACCAATTTTCAGAGCCAGCATTCTGGGATATTTTCTTCAGCCATTGAAGGGGTTGGGTTATACTGTGTAAGTAGGGATATTTAGGAATAGATATTGTAATAAGAATGTAAATCCTGAGAGATATACATCCATGGTTTTTGCTTTTTCTCGTTATTAGACTTGGATATAACTCTGATATATGTGCTGAGGTGATTATCTTGAGTTTTGTGTTCTTCAGTCTGCAAAGATTTAGAAACATTTAATCCCTTATTGGTGTTAATTTGGTTGAGCAGTTAGCAGTGATAGCAGTCTGAAATCTTAAGCTTTCTTAGAATGTTCTAGTATCCTTGTTATCCTTTCAAACAGAAGAATGTTTTGCTGCCCTGTGATATTAAAATAATAATAAAGTTTAAATTATATTGTAGAGTGTTTTAAAAAGATCTCTAGAGATACTATGCTGGAGTACTGGGCTGAAATGACATCAAGCTTAGCTATTTTATAATTGAAACAAGTCCCAGTATGTCCCATAAAACTTCACAAAATTAACCTGAAGTTAGGAAAATGAGAAAAACTTTGAGTATTAGTAGTACCTGGTAGGGTAATAGAATGTAATGGTCAGTTCGAGATCATCTCATATCTGTTGCAGACATTAAAGATTTATCCACACCATGTTTAAAAATGCAAATGCTCTGCAGGGATATCCTGTAGATTTTTTTACTTGGTGTATATAAGATAGAAGCACAAAAGCAATTATGAGTAGAAATTTTCTAAAATTGTGGATATGAAGGTATTTGTGGCAATTTTTCCTATACTTTTTTACATTTTTATATGCCTGACTGATAAGAGCTATTAGATCTGTGTTTATAAAGTTCTCCAAAACCATTAATCTTCTTGGACTTTTTTGTTCATTCCCCTAAATTTAACATAACTTTTTTTTCTCAAATATTTGGGTTTTGCTTTGATGGAACAAAGAAAGAGAGAACAGGAACATACACACAAGAGTATTGGACCTCTCCCAAGTCCTGTAAAAGTTTTCTGGAAAGGTTAAATGGTCCTCAGCCTGGTTTCATCCTTTGCACAGCTTTGGTCAGACCTTTCATTACCAATGGAAAGTCTCTGGTTTTATTAATGTGTTTATAAAGATCCTGCCATTTCTTTTCCAGGATACTTCAGTTCCCGCAATACAGTATCAGGGGTCAGTTGTGCTCAACTGCTTGAGATAAATAATAGAACTGAAGCAGAAGGGAAGGCAGAAATAAATTTTTGGTCTAGAGGGTGTGATACAATGTAGCTAGTTAGAGAATGACTTCTCAGTAGTAATTTCCGCACTTAATTACAATATCTCATTATGATGCAAATCTGATAATTAGACCAGAAGAGTCATATTTTTGTATTCAGTACAAGGATTTTTTACTTGCTTTTATGCCATTGTATGTCTTGTAGAGTAGGTATAGATTTTAATTTGGCAAATTTAACAATTTAGAACGGGTTGTGTAATCTAATTTGGGCAGTGGTACATATGCCTGTGGAGAGAAGTCACTGAAGGTAATGAGGTTTTTTAAATGCAGTGCCCTTGGCTGTCTGTTTACAAGATCACAGTTTACAGTCATCTTATAAACTGTAATATTGGAATCTGTGGAAATGTTCCCATCATACAGCAATACTAGCTGAAGCTGGTGCCAAATGTTAAACTTCTCACTGTTTGTTTAAGGAAAGATTCTATCTGTAGTTTAGTCCAGACATGGCAGAAAAATCAGTTTGTATGTCAGTTCTTTTAATACTGGAATTATTAACATGCACTCCTCTTACACGCAAAATGCAACATTGAAATATTTGAAAAGATTTAAGGATCTTTTCCCAGCTTCTACTGCTAGAATATATCTATATACATATATATATATAGAGAGAGAGAGAGAGAGAGATCTACATCAGTAATTATATGAGATGAAGGGGAAAGCACAACCATTTTTTAATGCCAGAACCACACAGCTGATTTTAAAAGTAGATTTCAGCTGAGTGGATGCATGGGTGTGGTGTGTATGCATGCATGCAGGTGAATCACACCAAATTCCTTGAAACTGATCATCAAATACTGTATTTTTTCCAGTATTTACTTGGTTCTTGCATTAGCTGCTATTTGCCACCTTCTGAAGTGGTTGGAAGAGATTTGTTTCTTCATTTTTCCAAAAGATCTTTTGTAGTATTTTTAAGACTTGATCAAAATAGAGTTAAAATGAGAACATAAAATGTTTAGTTAAAGGACACTTTTTGCTCTTTTTTTAATCTGCAGATGAAAAGTATAGAAAATTGGAGATCTCCAAAAAACAGTGTAGAACATTCACTTCTGAAATTACGTTCCTTTGGCAAGGTGCATGGAAAAGATTTGGAAAAAAACAGAACATAAGTGCTGGCAAAATTGGTAGGAATGTCGGAAAAAAATTTTTAAGTGTTGCCATAAGAATTCTTTGAAAATCCTCACTTATTCACATGTGAAATGAAAGTAAAAAAGCATCTGTCCTCTTTTATGCACACTGACCCAATAAAACTGAATAATTGTATTTAGCAAAGTACAAAGTTTTCTAAACAGAACTCAGTCTGGTTTTGGCTTTCTTTGTTATTTATTCCACTACGCTAAATTATTGTGGTTGAATATGGGCATATTTTGGAAAAAAACCATCAACCACTGAACAAAACAGTGAATATAAAAAGAAGAAAATATTGACGTTTGCAAAGATGATTCTTTTGGTTCCAATGTGAATATTTTAGGACTAAATATTAATACAATAAAAAAGATCTTGGAGCCATACTTTTTTTTTTTCACTTACCCTAGTATAGGTAAATTTGAAGTTCCTGAAGAATTTTTACCTCTGTAACCATTTTCTTTACTTGAGTGGAAGCATGCATGTTAAGGTCCTGATTCTATAAACATTTCGTCATGTTGAAACTCGAATGTGTTTTAGTTTTACATAAACCAGTTGAGCTGCTCCTATCTATAAGATTATACTTAGCTGTTTGGAGGATCAGAAGGGTCATTTGAAATTGTAAACTGAATTTCTTGCGTTTGCTTAATTTGTTTATTTTTCATTCTTTGACTAAATGTAGCTGTTCTTCAGTGAAAACAAATAGGAATCCTAAACCAAAAATGAAAATCAGTCTTGTGTGGCTCAGAAATTATCACACTTTTAAAAAGGATGATATATAAAATTATTTCACAATCTAAAAGAAGCATTTTTTAAAATAATAATGATGAAAAATTATTTTAATTTCTAATCACCTCTAAATATTTTCTCTTTTTAATTTGGGTGTACCTTCTTACTGTCTGTTTATTGCAATCATATGTTTCACACCCAGCACTGTTAAAAGTAAGAACTAGATACATAATATCATTACTGTGATTTACAGTCAGTAGAATTCCTAATTGATTTGGTCCTTTATGTTGAACAGTTCGGGCCGTGGTACTTGCCTTGATAATGAGCCTCCCAAGCGTGACTTTCTTTATCCAGCTGTGGCCCCAGGTCAGGTGTATGATGCTGATGAACAGTGTCGCTTCCAGTATGGAGCAACATCCCGCCAATGTAAATATGGGGTAAGAAGTCTTAATCCTTATGCTGAGTGTTCTGCTTAGTCATTTGTATATATTCCTTTGTAGCATAAATCTTTAGTTAGTTGTAGTAGTGGGTTACAGTTTTCCAATAGCGTGTCCAGTGCCATAATTTGTAAGCAAAGGGTTAATTTTAATCCTTGTGCTGCATCTTTTGCCTGAGCCATTAGTATGTGCTGTACACTAAACGGTAACAATGAGCCAGGTAAGCTGTTCCTTAATTGCAGGAAAAAAAAGAGGCCAGAACACTCGAGCCAATTATAATAAATTATAATAGAGAATTTTCCCTGATTTCAGTTAACTGAGATCAGGTTTATGTCGTATTAATCTCGAAACATAAAGTCTGTTTTGTTGGCTTTAACCTTTCAATATAAAGCTACATTTTGAAGTTTCTTTTGTACTTGTATTGATTTATCAGATCTGATTTTATTTTTCTTGTTTGTTTGTTTGTTTGTTTGTTTTTCCCCTGACATTGAGTCTATTGCATCTCACATTATTCAGATACCTATTTTCAAAGATGAATTATGGTTCTGGGAACAGATGAAGATGAAACTAGATAGCTGGATAGAATACTGAATAGCAAAGTAATAGCAAAGATTTGGCTGCAAGTACCAGTGTGCAATAATTAAAGTAAATAAATTTACAGTAGAAATAAAAACCTTCACATGTAGGTCATTGTGTTATAAATATTTACTTAAAATCTTCCAGCTAAAAGTATGAAGTCAAAGGACGGATTCTGCTATGCTTGTTATGAAATAATCAGCTGAGACCACACTAAGTAAACATTGAAACGTATCTTATGGTTTAAGTAGTTTTAATAATTTTAAATTTTTAGATTATTCAGATAAAATAATGAAATAAAACATGAGATTAAATTTTTAATATCTCTGGGGTGATAAATACAGTATTATTCTTGGGATGCCTCTTTGGCAGATTGCATTTTGGAAAGGATCTAAGAGCTATGTAGCTGGCTAACTAGCTCTGAGTCTTCTGATTCCTCATCAAGCCTCTTTTGGCCTTTATTCGTCCTCTTTAGGTTCTTACTTCCCATCACTATTTTTGAATGGCCCTATTTCCTGTCTCTTCATCTAAGTCATACCATTTTTATTTTTCATTTTTTCTTACAAATTTTCACCACAATCTTTTATTTGCAGACTAGGGAAATCTGCAGGTATTTGATCTAAGATTAATGGCACAGTCTTTGGAGACATATTGCATTTTAAATTAAACTGGAAAGTTCATAACGTGTAAAACCTGGCTTTTCTGCATATATGTAGGTTTTTTAAACACTGTTGAACTCTGTAACCATTGTTGTGATGATCGTTCTGCACATTACATTTTCTTTCTTAAACTAGTTTCTAAACTAGAAATAATTGGAAGTAATGAAGACATATGGTTTATCTTTGCTTTTTGCCTTCTCCTTTTTTGTTTTTTTTAGAGAGTTTTTTTGGGGATTCTCTAAAAGTTACCAAAAAGAGGTTGACACTTAATTGAGGCAATGTCTTCATGAAGTGAAGCTATGTCTTCATTACACCACACTTAATTGAGGCAGTATCTTCATTACACCACACTTAATTGAGGCTATGTCTTCATGAAGTGAAGCTATGTCTTTATTACCACACCTCTGAATAGGGTGAGGTGTACCATCAGTGTGTCATCACTGTGAACATAACTTCCAAGTGTCTCAGATAATAATCACCCTATTTTTGATCATAGGATTCAAACTGCATGTATTAATAAATAAGTTATTGTAGAAGACTGGCAATAGCCATTCTAAGACATTTAAAGTAGTATATACATTTAAAAATATTATCTGCCATGTCCATAATGCTCTGCAAATGTGACCATGGTGATTATTATCTTAGAGATTTGAAGTGATAATTTTGAAGCAGGGGAAACAGCCTTTGGGAGATGGTAATGCAGATAAAAATAACCTACTTTAAATAGATATATTTATTTATGAAAGGGTTTAAGGACTGAAGAGTGAAACTAGGTCTAAATCCCAAGACAAGCTAAATCAAATACTCTGCTCAACCCTCTTATTATCAAAAGTAAACAGTCAGTGCTTTGGATATTTCTTTTCAATGTTCTGTTCAATGAGTATGCCATTAATAGTTCATGGATCTTTTTCAGACATGTGCAACTATGATGGAAACACGAAGCAAAAACTACCTAATGACAGTGATTGTAGTTCATATACTAGCTTCCTTCAACCATTTCTTTTAGCCCTTTTTATTTGAAGTGTCTACTAAAAAAAGGCATAGAGCAGGTTTTCCAACAGGGAGTTTTGTTACCCAAAAGGAAATAAATTTCAAGTCTCAGAGAAAATTGCTTGCATTTTTCTCTTGCTCATGTTCTTTACCGATTTTTAGTTGCAATCCATGACAAGAGAAACAGTTGAACTCTCAAATCAAAATACATGAAGGCAGAAAATCTTCAGTGGCTTGTGATGAACCTGTTGATATAATTGGTGTTTTAAGATAACTTGGAAAATCTTCCTGTTCTTTCTGCTTAGGAATTCCGCCAGTCTTCTAAGCTTTAGTAAAAGTACCTCTTTCAACCATGTAGCTTTAATGTTAGCCTGTGTTTCTTGCTTTTTCTCTCTTTTTTCTTCATCTGCTCCCTCTGGATGCAAAGTTAAACTAGATCATAGATCCTGTCCTAATTCTGCAATGAATTTTTCAGTTAAAGTTGGAGCTGTTCTTACTTAGGAATGTGAAGTTAAATATATAGAGAAGTTTTTGACCAATCAAAGCAGCAGAACTCAATTACTAAAAAGACTTCAAATTTCTGCTTTTGTGTTTGTTTGTTTACAGACAAGTGGACAATCTGGCATAAAAAGAAGCTCTTCAGTAGTTTTGGTGCTATTTTAGGGACTACTCCTAATTAAATTGTTTAGTTACGTTCAGACAGAACTCTTGTAGCAAAAGCGTTGCAGCTGTTGATCAGATTTGTGTTGTTTAGCCCATTAAGTGAGACAAGAAGTCAAGGTGATGCTTTAGCTGTTCGAGCTGAAAAAATAAAGCTATATTTTAGCAAGTAGACAGTCATCCTTCTAGTGTTACATGGGCATTGTTCTCTATACTACACTGCACTACACTACACTACACTACACTACACTACACTACACTACACTACACTACACTACACTACACTACACTACACTACACTATACTATATCCCTTCTGATACAGGGAAAATTTTACAGTTTAGGTGAAGAAATGGGTATTTTGAATAAAAAAAGTGAAAGGCAACGTCTCAAGCTATTTAAAGTATTTCATTTTAGGGTATATTTTCACACTCAGTAGAATGTTAAATTTATGACTTACATTGAGCCAAATTCTAGTGGTGGAAATTGAACCATTTAATACTGATGCATAACTTTTTCCTAAAGGCAATACATGCTGTCAGGTATCTTATTGAGTTCAGTGCAGTGGAAGATTTTGAGGTTATTAGAAACAGTGCTAGTAACTGTGACTGCTGGATATCCTACATCTTCTAGGGTGATGCAGTGTGGATTTTCCTCTGCTGATTGTCAGATGTGTCTCAATTCTCTGCTCTGTTTATGTTTTAGTTCCACTGATAGTTCAGAACCTCCTTTAGTCTTTTGGTTTAGGTGACTGTAAGGGAACTTTTTCATTGACTTCTGATCTCCTTATCCTTTGAGCATCTGCATAGTAACAGTTGGCTGTTGGCTGTCTCTGGGTTAACTCAGGAAAGAATTGCAGTCTTGACTTTCAATTTCTCTGCTTTATGAGTTTAAATACCTGGAAAATGCATGACTGTAACTCCCTGATTTTGTGGTTCAAAATAATGCTTTACTTTAGAGCTGGTCCCTACATTTTTAGGACAGATGCTAAAACCTCAGACATTTTAAAAGCAGTTAATACTTTATGCATATGTTTGGTATTGCTGTGTTGCATTTTATGATCTGTGAAGCTGCTGGCTGCTAGCAGCAGGGTTTCAGAGATAGCTTACAATTATTTGGTTTATTTTTTTTGCATTTTATGGTTTTCTACCAGCATTGGTCAGCTGACTTTAAAATCCAGGAGAGTAAACACATTATTATATACCTATAGTTCTACAATATTTCCACTAGGGCAAGAAGCCTGAGTTGCAATTGGCCCCTGTAATTGGGAAATGCAAATTTTAATATTCATGAATTAAACTGTCACTTTTCTCATGAAATATGAATGTGTTTTACCTCAGTTAAATGAAGAGCAGTAGTATTGAGCTTGATGTAGGGGTTTTGTAGGAAGGTAGAAGCAGATTCTGGAAGCTGGTGATTTTTTAGAAGGAAAGGTGGAGAAGCCACTGTTATATCTTTGCACCAAAGCTACTGTTTTCCTTTTGTTCCCTCACTGCTGATATTATGCCTAGGATCGTGCATTTAGGCATGAGTTTGGGCATAATAATAACTTACTGTAAAGAGCTTTTTTGACCCCAATTTCATATATCAAACCATAACTAAGTTGCTTCATACTTGTTTGTTAGCTGAGCATATCTAGTTTCATCAGATGGATTTACATTGCATTGCTCACAAAGTGGTGTTAAAAGTATGCATAAGCAAAGAGAGGAATTGAAGATACTGGTATCATACTCTGTAATTTTTATCAACCTTTCTTTTTTTTGTTTTTACTTCCTCGTCAGTTGAAAGAACTCTCACCACTATTGTTCAGGCCTTTGGCATTACAAATGATTAAAGTTTCAAGCTTTTCTCATATAAGGACTTACAGGATTGTGTTGTAATTAAATTAGTTTTGTTCCCTCTTTTTTTTCTAAGTTTATGATGCATATAGCAAAGGGAAGTCCCAGAAATTTCCTCTTTCTGGAACCTAAAGCAGCTCTGCATCCTTTTTTGAATAGGTTCCTGCAGTCCCCTTTTTTTCTTCCTTAGGACTATCTTGTCTCCAAACTCCTCCTCTTTTTTTCTTCCTTTCTGTCTTTCTCTCTTTCTTAGAGGCGCAGATGTCAACACCAATGTACCTGCATCTTATGAATGCTGTTAAGAAAGTGCAAGGAGAAGCTGGTGATCGAAGCATTAGGAGGGGTGCATTAGATGATTGTAGAAGCAGTAATGAACGAGATTCCAGATACCAGAATGTTGTTTGAATAAAGATGGATAGGTTTTATGGGTTTGAAATGGAAGGTGGTAATCTTGCAGGATTCTTTCAGTTTCCCTAAGGTTCACATAACTACCCAATATTTATGAAAGAATGTTGGTAACATAATAAGAAAGTGGGATTTGAGTTTTGTGTTCTATTTCCCATTCTTTTGGCAAGTGATTCATAACATGTTGCACCCTGTAATGAGCTTTTGGTAGTGAAGCACTAAAATGGAAACTTCTGGGTGCTTATCTGAACAAATCTATGAACCTTCTGAAGATCACTTACTAATTAGGGTCTTCTAGTTTTAGTTGAGTTGTCATCTTCATTTCAGCAATGAGCCTGAAAATACTCTGTTGATGATTTTCAGGTCTGAATTGCAGTTCAAGCTAATTATTTTTGTTGTGTCTTTTAGCAAATGCTCATCAAGGTGTGCAGCATATTATAAATTAAACATGCTGAAGTAACAGACAAACCTAATTAGGATTTTAAATTTTTAATACAAAAGGTGAACCTCCCAAATTATCATAATTTAATATGCCTTGTGAATGTATTTCCCATCTTTTTTTTTTAAATTTTAATTTTACAAGCTGAACTGCTAACATTTGTTGGAATATTTCATGAGTTTTGAAAACAAGAACAGCACAGCAATTTGATCTTTGCTCATATTACTGAGTTTTCGTTGTGCTGTATTCTAACAATTTATGACGATATAGGATGCTATAGATGTTACACAATTTGAAATGCCTATATGTAACTCTACATGATGCAACAGAAAGAGGCTCCATCATTTATAATACTTAGGGAAAAAGAAGGTAATGTGATTTGCTGTGTTTTTTTCTCTAGATGGGTTCAGCTTTGTTTAATTTACTGCAAATACAAGCATCCGAATTCCATACTGAAGCCATGGAACCCTAAGATACACCGTTACAGGTTGTCATCTATCTTGTCTTGATCTTGTGAAAGGCCTCAGCTTCAGCTTTTGTTTCCTGGATTTTTAAAACTTTTCCCTTGTTTGCTTTACAAATTAGTAGTTACTAAATCCAGACATTTGGAGACTGACTTTGAAGTTATTTATAGATTTTCAGATTATGCTTCTTTCTCTTAGTGTCACTAAATTCTTCAAACAAATATAATGTTGGCAAAATATGTTAGTTTATCCTTTTCCATGGAAGAAAAGACTACTCTAATAGACTACCCTTTTGGTGGGTGGGTGTGGGTGGGTGAGTGAGTGTGTGAAAAAAAAGCAGTATACTTTGTATTTGTTGTTTTGGGCCTGACTTTTTCATGGCAGTTTCTGATGTGTTTTTAAGGCTGGCTTATTAAAAAACTGTTGGTTAGAGGTGTTACAGATAATGGTGGTAGTAAGAAAATACCTCCAGTATAACTAATAACTAATGTAGTAACAGGTATAGAGTTTGTGGGGTTGAGCTGGAGAAGAGAAAGCTTTATGAACCTTAGTCAGAACTTTTTTGTTTAACTTTCCAAGGTCAGTTGAAGATAAAGAAGACATAGCTATAGGAGTACCTGATATAATTCCATGTTCATTTAATGAAATAATAGCAACAGATGGATTTTTAACTTCTTTTTAGGTGTCCTGTTTGTTTTCAAATGACTATTAATGTTATTTTTCATTTCATGTACAAGGTGATGGAGAGTACACTTCTGAGTCTATGTTTTCTTTTAAATGCAGTACAGTGGGGAAAAATAAACAACATCTTAAATTTGCTATATTTAAAAGATATTAAAAAGCCTTTCATTTCTTGGGTTTAATATAAATTATGTCTACAAGTTCATACATTGTGTTATTTTTGTGAATCTTTGGTGCTTTGAATGGTTTTTCTTTGAAGAAATATTCTGTTGATTTTAGGATATTGTATATCTGTCTCAAACGGAACTCCTTTCTGATTTAAGTAGAGGTTTCTGCTCACACATTAATGGTATGATAAAGCCCATAGTAATTTTACACTACTATCATTTTGTCTTTTGGGATTTACTGAGGTAGATTCCTGCTGAAATTACAGTCTGAAAAAGGACTGTCAGACTATGTCAGTAATAAATCTAGTTTTGATATATTGCTTCTCAAGGCAATTGAGGAATAAATATTTTTCTCATTTTGTGAAATAGGGAGGTGAGTTGATCTGCTTGTAATCTTCCTACAAGCAGAAAAATGACTGAAATAGTTTTGGAGTGGTGTATTCATTAACTTACACTGTTGAATTAAAATGTCAGGCATGGATTAGATCTGTGAATTAGAAGAGTCTACTGCACCAGAGAAGCCTGAATATCCAGAAAGAATCCTATTGAAAGGAAATTGTCAAATGCTCTCATTTTTAGAGACAAATGGCAAAGACATGTTAATTATTGCTTCCACTTTCATGATAATATATAGAAAGTATAGTTGTATAGGCATATCAGAAGTGGAATTCTGCACGTCAACTCTAGAGTGAAAACCAGAATTCTGGATTCAAATCATCCTGATACATAGATGTTTTAAAATTCTAGACTGCTACCCAGACCTGATTTTTTGCTTTTGTCCTTATGGGAATGTTCAAAATCTTTGTTTCTTAATGCATTGAATGTTTTGCTTTTCAGAACATTAGAGCAAACTCCATGAAGTCAGAACAGCTGCTAACTTAGGCATTTGACTTAGGCATTTGACTTGGTCAGATCTGAAAAAGACAGAAGGTCACAAGTAGAATTACCACAGTCTGACACTTTTTATTTTGACAATGTAAACCACACATGAAGCATGAGCAGTAAATGATACCAATTTTGTTCAACAAAATGAGGAAGTAAATTAAAGGTTAAAGTAAATAAGGCAGCATTGTGACAGGAGGACCTCATGATGTGTCTGAAAAGAATCTATTTTAGGTTTCCACTTTGAAATCCATACTGTATTGAAGTTTGGATTAATGCTTGATTTAGATGTGAAATTGATTTAGTGTTGAATTTTAGCACCTTAGTTGCTGTGAAATTTGTAATTGAATTATATTTTTCATGAAGCCTTGTGATGTATCTTCTGTTACTTCCATTTTATTTAATTAGAATATTTATTTATGTGTATCTTAATTTGAAATTTTTTCAACTGAGTCAGAAAAAAAATTTTTCAGAGTTTTAAGTTAAATAAATATTTATATTGTTTGCATTTCTTTATTGAAAAATACTAATTTGAAAAGTTTTGCATTAACTACAGGTAGACTTTTACAAGTGGCAGTATATCTCCCAAAACAGAGTTAATAATTTTAAGTTTTCATAGAGCTATACACTGAATTGCATGAACTAACTTAAGCCTAATTGTCAAAAATTGGATGGAAACTCCAGGAATCACCAGGTTTCCATTCCATATAATTTCAAACCATTCCTGTAGTCTATTTTTTTTATGGATTGTAGAGAAGATACCTTGCTTTTGCCAGTCATGAAACTAAATACACTGTACTAACATCCTTTCAAGAATGGCACCTGCTGATTTTAAACTTTGTAAACAATTTTGCATTTTTCAAGAAAAGATTCTACTGTTGAACTGTTGCTGCAGCAGCTAGAGAGTAATGTATAAATAAATCAATTTTTATATGCAGTACAATGCAAGAAACATGAATCTTGGGGTAAAATATAACAGTTGAATATTGGGGTAAAATATAACAGTTGAATCTTGGGGTAAAATATAACAGTTGTTCTGTTGATATGCATAGAAGACGTCATATAGGATGCATAGATGCTCAATACTTGTTCATTACCTCACAGAAACAATGAACCTGGGGGGAAGTGGACAATAACTTTAATTCATTCATACTGTCTTTTCCTTTTTCGTTTTCTTTCAAGTTTCACTATAGAATCTGTACAAGGATTTTTCGTAAGGTATTATTTCAAGCAGCAGTTAAATAAAAAACAGTAAGGATTATCATAACATAATTTTAAAGATCTTGGTCTATTTAAATTTTTTTTAAAATATTTTGAAATATAGAATTCATATAAGGAAATTGTGAACTCTTGCACTGATCCCAAAGTAATACAGCAAAGATTATTGTGTACGTAATTTACAGTAAAAGCAAACATCTCCTGACTCTTTTGTGTGTACATAGCTGAATCCAAGGGCAACTGAAGCAACTGTGAAGATTCCCAGTGTTCACCCAATTTTGATCATGCCCACATTATGGATTTCAACCTTCTGCTAGTTTTAACAATTTACCTCCAGTATTAGCAGAACTGCCTTAATTTAAATTAATAAATGGGCGAAACCAAATGAGAAAATATGGTAGGAACAAAAAGATGATTTGAAAATCTCAGTTAGTTTAACACTGACAACCTAGGGAAATAGGATAGGCTAAATCTTTTATGAAAGAGCAGGTGCAAATCTAAAAAGCCTAAAGGAAATATTTTAGTATATAGGTATATAGTTCTAACTACACATCCACTGCTTTCACAAGCGCTGCAGAAGAGTAATGCAGCTAGTCCGAGCTCAAAAACTTTCTTTATACATGAAGGAAAGAAAAGTAGTTGTTGCTGTTTCATTTCTCAAAATTATTGGAATCCTTTCTGGCAGGTAATTTTGAGACAGGTAAGAGCCTTAATGGAAAAACTACAGCTCATCCAAAAACTACTTCTATAACAACACTAAAATATACTAAGCCCAGTCTTAGCACAAATCAAGAAAAAAAGCAATTATAAAGCATTACTTGAATGGCAGGTGTGAAAAACATATTATTGACTAGATTTGATCCTTCCAGAATGTTTTTTTTGGCAGAATATTCTTAGGCAAAATATAATGGCTTCAAAATTGCTGCCCTCACAGCCCTCTTTATATTTCTCTCTCCAGATCATGTGTTAATTTTCTCTGTTCTAAACAAATTTGTGTATACGTGTGGGTATGAGGCCTGGAAGAAATCTGAGGCTTTTATTCTGATCAACTTGCTTCTGCCTTCTTTCCTAGGAAGTGTGTAGAGAGCTCTGGTGCCTCAGCAAAAGTAACCGCTGTGTTACCAACAGCATTCCAGCAGCAGAAGGTACTCTTTGCCAAACAGGGAGCATTGAAAAGGGGGTGAGTACAAACAATTTATTTTTTGAAGAAGCAATTTACTGTTCAAAGACTACAAGAAGAAAGAAACAGAAAATTAAAGTATTTTACGGCGATATAACAGTTCAAACTAAAACTTAGTTTACCATAATGCATGTGCATTGTAATGGAAAGTGTCCTACAGAATTTTTTCACCTTTGTTTCATATGTGTAATTTAATAAAATATTTATTCTCTCTGTAAAACTCCAGAGCCTGGATCAAAAAACAACCCCAAAATGTGTTCTATTTCCTCTGTATATTTTTGTGTAATTTTTTTGTAAAAGCTCTTTTAGTTTAATCTTTATTTGATTTTATACCACTCTTCCATTAAAGATTGTTACAGCTTTAGGTCTGCCATGGAGTTTGAAAATGTGCAACATAAATCTAGAGCCTGAACTATGTTATTTTGTTAGAAGGGAAAAGAATTTTATTTTTTCAGATACAAGCCGAATCATAAAAGTGTATAGAAAAAATAATGACTCTATAAAAGGGTTTTGTAAAAGCCTGTATTTCCCAGTGACATTTCTATTTTGACTTTGAATTATTCTTTCATTGTTCAGTTGTGCTTGCATAACTGTTGAGCTTTATGGATTTTGATGTACAGTCAGATAAACTCTTCTATCTAACAGAAAAGTACTGAAAGTCAGTGTTGCAATATAAATTTAGCACTACAATATCTATCTGAATATGAGAATTTTTATTTTTAAATAATCTGTGTTATCAGTAGTTTCAGACAAGAAGTTAGAAGACTGTTTCTCAGTTACAAGGCAAAATCTATACATCTATCTATCTTAAAAAGGATAGAAAAATATTTTAATTGATTTAAAATATATGTACTGGGGGGGGAAAATGCATTCTACATACCTGTTTTCAAGATAATGTATTTTATGCAGGTTTGTACAAAGTGAAGAGAGCTTGTTATATTAAACCATTTCCAGTATCTGTCTGAGAGTGGCTGCATCTGTTCATGAGATTCAGTGATCCAGATTGGATTTTTTTCTGAACAATGACCATTCACATCTATTCTCACTCTGACTTTTCTCATGCTAGCTGAGCTGATTTCAACAAAGATAACAGTGCATTTTGACTTGCAATCTGATGTTTAAACAACAAGAATGAAAGCTTTTGGGCAGCTGTCACAGTTTATTAATGCATGTTGACGGCTTCATTCAGGGCCCATGACCTGGTATAGGTCTGATGGTTTTTCCACGCTGGGTTTGGAAATATTGGTAAACCATGTTAAATAAATTTATTGAACCAGTCACTTAAAAAAATAGAGTGAATGGAGTTAGCCAATAAAAATAGAGAGCATAGTACCAAAAGTGTTACCTTATATATAGAGAAATAGAAAATGTTAGAAGCCCTGCTCTTAAATCAACAGTCTAGGTTTATTTTGGAACCATCCTCCTTTTTGATGACAAAGAGTAATTTACCTCAATTTATGTTTTTTAAACCATGAGTCTACAAGTTGAGATCCTTTTAGACACTGTTGATCTATCCCCTTGTCAAGAGGTTTTAATCAGCTTGCCCTCTACCAAACGCCTTTCTCCAGTCACCAGTATCTTGTTCCATTGTTAGATTTTAGAGGGAAATGAGAAAATCCATATAATTTTACAAAGATAGACCTGTTAACCAAAGATACCTGTTAGCAGCAGGGAATTGTGCCTATAAACTTATCCACAAAGATTCCTGTGAATTAATAGTTCCTGGTAGCAATAAACCAGAAATCATGAGTTCTTTCCAAATATGTCATTCCCTTTCCCAGAGAGTAATGTGAAATAAATAGGTTACCACGCTGTAACACCTTCTTCTTGTTGTTATTATTATTTTTATTATTATTATTATTGCTTCATTTGTACTGCAGTCATGCCTAAAGGCCCCAACCTAATTAAGCCCTATTTTGATGGATTCTGTCCAAATATATTATAAATTAAATTTCCAGCTCTAAATACCAAACAAGATCTCAGAGTATTTAATCTTATTTGGGTATTTACTTATGTATTATGCATAAAGAAAAGCCCAAAGCATTTGATGCAATATAAATTAATATCTTATTGGCAGAATTTGTAGGGATTTCTACATGTGAAATAGCCTAACCTTCTGTAATAAAACCTTCTTTCAGTTGTTTTTATAAACCTGCCAAGCTTTTAACCCTCTGGGTTAAAATTTTCCTTGGTAGATATCTGCTTACACCTGAAGGTTTTTAGAGTGTTTTCATTATTCAGCAGTTTTCTGCATACAGGGAAAGAGAATAGAATGATTTCTTGCTGCTGATGGAACTGTAGCTTCTGTTCTGAAACTTCAGTATGTTCATGGTTTGGTGAAGGGTTTTACATATCAGCTGCGTTCAAAAAGGTACACTTTTCCTAATTTGTAATAAGAATTTTAAATATGCATGAAGTTTCTGTCTGGTATTCCCAGGGATGTGTTTGTGAAGGTAAATTAACTGATAGATTTTAAGAAATACACTGATGAAGAATTTATGCATATAAAACAATGAGAGCTGATAAGAACACTTATGTCATGTTTTAATTTAAAGTAATAAAATAGGTGACCCTTCCTGTAGATCATAGATGTGTAATAGAGGGACAAACATGTAAAAAATGAAAACACAGTCCTGAAAGGAGAGTTTACCTAGCTGCATTGTGGGATGATTTAACTTGTCATTTGATATTAACGTAAGATAAATGTAAGTTATTTTTGAATATTACACTTTCTTGCAAAATAATTATATAATCAATGATTGAAAATCAGTAGTTATAATTTACATTTACACTAATATTTTTCTTCCTCATACAAAACAGGAAATCAATTTTCCTCAGTATTAGAGTACTTGCTGTGTGATTTTTCTAAAATTGTTCAATTATAAATGTTAATTCTGTAAAGCAGCTAATACTCGTAAAAGTGATCTCAAATATGCCAACATATCATATTTTATTTTCATTAGTCCCTTCTTTAGGAAAAATTTCAGAGTGCTTTTATTCACAGAGGATTTGCATATTTTATGCATATTTGAATGCATCACTCTCACCTTTCTGCTGAAATAATGGAAAATTATTCTTTCAATGTTAGAGAAGGATTAATATTTCAGATCTAAGCCTTCCATAAAGAACTGTTCTTTTAAAACAGCTGTCACTTCCTCTTCTTTTTTTATATGGTGATTACTCAATAGTCCCATATAGATGAGATTGCTGTCATTGGTATGGAGGAAGCACATTTCTGCAGTCCCATTAGAAATAATGAAGATTTTTATAATTTTTAATTGCTCTGACAGAGATTTTATGCATCACTGGCTTCTAGTGAAAGATAAATTTGTACTAGAAAATGAAGAAGAGACACATAGGTGAGCATTAAATACTCAGATTTAAGTTCAGTAGAAGGGAAAACCCAGCATTTAAAGAGGCTTTTAGGGCAGTGTGGGAATGTGGAAGACAGTGTTTGAATGACAGTGGAAATTACACACTATAGGGATTTTATCCAGCTTTGGAAGTATAAAGAAAGTAAATTGCACCTGAATATTGTCTCTATAGTTCTAATAGTATGGAATTAGAATGGTTTACGTATTAAGTTTTATATCTGTGATATTCTTATGAGTTTAAATCTGAGTGTCTTGCATTTCTTAGCTTGGATCTTGATATGTTTGTAATGTATGTAATGTAATTTAAATTAAATTAATTTCTTACATTTTTATTCCTAGAAGCATTTTCATTTTTAGCTTTTAACTTTAGCATTAAATATCTGTTCATGTACTTTTGTGGCATCCCTGATAGATTATAAAAGGAGATTTTGTTACAGAATTTAGTCAATAAAATTTCTATCAATTTATCACTGTAAAGAGAAAAAAACCATATGATTTTTAGGCACTCCTCTAGCTTACATAAATACTTTGTTCTTATTGTGTCATTAGAGGTATTGCAAAACAATGTGCTATTTGGATCTATCTGTACTAGCTAAAAATGTGAGTTCACTCACTACATGGCACCAATTGTGTTATGCAAACATTCAATACTAGTCTAGATTTAAAAGAAGCTCCCTGTGAAGGGTACAGTCCTCTGATAAAGTCCCGACTGAGTCTGTAAATTTAGAACTCTGAGAAAAGGAAAAGAAAGCTTGGCTTTGCTGTACATATTATTCTGAAGTTAAGCCTGAGTCTTCCAGTAGTTCTTTACAGAGGGACAGGGATATGTCTCTCTGTGTCTTCTGTGCATGTCTCAGTGTGTCAAATTCATTTGGCTGGTTTTTGACACAGAAGTTTTCTGTATTTCATTTTGGAAAGGGTCAATACAAGGGAGTTTAAAACCAGCATTTGTTCAGCTTTTGGAAGGGAAATGTGCAGATTCAAGTCATTGTAGACCTGAATATGGACTGCTCTGTCACCTAAGCCTGCAGAAGTAGGAAAGGGTATCTAACTGAGCTGCTTCAAATTCCCAGTGATACAGTAACACCAGAATGTGATCAAAGTATGGGCTCCAAGATTATTTCTGAATGGTTTAGAAGATGCCTCAGATGAACTAAATTATAAACTTGTTTTAATAATTAAAATTTGGGGAAATTGTTTGTCATTTGGTACTTTTGATTAAAGTAAAAATATTGCAAAGTTCAGGTGTTTGCTTGAATGAAGTACACGTGACCATTCTGCCCCAAACAAGAGGCCAGTCACTGCTATAAATTGATTTTCTGTACCATGTCTAATGCACTACTTTTATATGTCTGTAGTGGTAGTGAATGAAATACTGCAACAAATTCTTCCTTCATTGTAACGTCATCCAAACTTCCTTTTATAAAAAGAAATATTTTCTTAAATGTACTATCAGGAGAATTTTTCATTTTCTGTAATGAAGTCTCTACACGAATCTTCAGTGAAGGGTCTTTTACCAAACCAGGCTTGGAAATGAATCTTAGTGTTTAAAAGAATGTAAGCAACTTGTAGTTCCTTAATTGTGAAACATTAAGGAGGCTGATGAAATAAAAAATATTTCTGGTGTGTGTTAGGGACCTATAATTTAGGACTGAGTGGAGACATTTAACAAATCACACACACCCTCACCAATGTCTAAACATGGCTAGAAAAAGTAAAATACTAGTCTTGTTATCTGTACAGGGAATGCTAATGCCTATAATTGGTCATTGTTTGACCCTTATATTTTTTCTGTCCTGATAACTCTGTCAGCCTCCAAGCTAATTTTGTGTTTCTTTTGTGAAATCTTTCAGTGGTGTTATCAGGGAGAGTGCGTACCTTTTGGCACTTGGCCCCAGAGCGTAGATGGGGGTTGGGGCCCGTGGTCAATATGGGGAGAGTGCAGCAGGACCTGCGGGGGAGGAGTCTCCTCATCTATAAGACACTGTGACAGTCCAGCGTAAGTAGCTAAAGTAAGCCGGAGCCAACAAAAAGACACATTTGGAAATTATTCAAAACTGTGGTTTCACTTGTTATCTGTAAAAAAATGTTTTGCTAGTTTGCCAAATTTTGTCTTCAAAATAGATGACCGAAATGCTTAAACAGGAGTTCGCTAGACATACTTTTAACATTTTTAATGTAACTTATGTACTGTAAAGATAGCTGGATGCATATCTAGCAGTAACCATAATGGTTTTCTTTATGTGACTTGTTGTTCATCAAAATATATTTAAATTATGTCTTAGAGAGGTATCTTTTTTAGGGCATATTTCCTTCAATGCTTAACTCTGATATAAAATAACAATTGCCAGTTACTTATTAAAAAATAAACCCCAAGCCCAATACAGTATTTCCAAGGTTTTCAATAAAACTACTTACATACAAACCATAGGTAGTAATATTATATTGCATACAATATATTTATGTGCTGCCTTGTCCAACACTTCAGTTGTGACTTCCTACTGACTCAAAACAATTCAGCATCTTTTTGTTCCCTGCCACTACTCCCTCTTGGTCTGTTTGCCCTCTCTGAAGAGGGGCCAGCTTCTCCACTGCAGCTTGATCTGTTGTATATATCTGTATTTTTCTTACAATCTGTCTGTTTCCAATGTCCTGAGCACTGTTCCAGAGAAGTTCTGCCAGGTAAGTGCTCCTCTCTGTCACTATCTCTTCTCAAATGAGGACTGCTTATTTCTGTTGCTGTTCTTTGCTGAATGAATCACTGCTCTTTACTGTTTTAGCTTTTACCTGCTCTGATTATCTCACCACAGCTATAGGTCCTCTCAGGATAGTTTTGTTACTCCATGCTTTCTTCTTGTCATTTCTCATAATCACTATCTCAGTCTAATAATCACTATCTCAGTTTTTAAGACCCCTTTTTCTGAAAGTCATTTGTGTTTCTTTCATAAAAATTCAATCTGTGTCTTTTGTCACTCCTTTTCTTGTCTTCTGCTCTCTGTTCACTTAGGTTATTTGTTTCTTGTATCTGTGTTTCCCAAGCCAGGCTGTCCACCAGCTTTCCACTGCACTCTGCAAGACAGATACCAAAATGTCACGTCACTGCTACTTAAGGTGGTCTGTTTGTCCCCTATTATTAGTTATTAGCAATAAGTAGCTAATCTGGCCAATATCACCACTTACTCAATGGATACAAAAGTAGAAATAATCTGTATGCATCAATAACATAGAAATTATAACATTATATTATATTATTATAGCATGTCAGACTGTATTAGTGAGAGAATAATAAATTAATTATTTTTTAAAAGCAGTATTTAAAAAGCCTAGTGAAATATTTGTTTGGAGCATGAATAATATCTGAAGATGTTTTTCCATCTTCTTTCACCATGTATCTGGATTGGTATAATGAAAATGGTTAAATTTTAAATGTTTAACAAGTAGAAATGCATTTGACAGAGGGTATGTCTGCATTAGGAAAAAAAACCCCCTCCTGTTGATTGAGGATAACATTTCCTGGTTAAATGCTGCAATGTGAAAAATACTATTGATTTAATATTTTTAGTTAATTTTTAATTCTAAATGTATAATTTTTTTTTTTTATTATGGAAGCCTCACGAGGTATTTTTCTTTCTGCTTTCAAGTTACAAGGCAACGAGCTGATGTCTGATTATCTTCCATATAAGTCTAAGTTAGTTTGTTATTTGACCTCTTCAGAAGATAGATAGTGTTTTTGAGCAGTTTGGGAATTTAACAGCCAATTATCTACACTAACAGAAATCTGCTTACTCGGAGTTGCCTCAGATTTAATACTGATTAATTCAAATCAGAGTCAAATTTCTGAACTAGAATATACAGTCTTTCTGGTTCTGAGTATAAAACCAGCCTTTTTTGGTTTTCAAGTAAAATGAGGTGATTGAAAAAAGAAGTATCACATAGGTTGTTCACACATTTCTCATTTTAATTTTATAAAGCAAATAATTAAAAGCAACAGGATTTTAATTATGCAATTAAAATGCAAATAAACTGTACTGTTTGGAACTTAAGCAAACTACATTAATATTATGAGTGATGATTTTTCAAGTGCACAGTAATATTTTGTGTCTGCACCAATGCAAGCCTAAGATACAACTCTTATCAAAATCTCTTAACACTTGAACATATTTTCATTTATATATCTCTTGGATTTGTATTAATATTAAGAATGCATTAGTACATCTCATGCAGTTTTGTTTGTTCCAGTGCATATCCTAACATATAAACATGTTTTTCCAGGCCTTCAGGTGGAGGCAAGTATTGTCTTGGAGAAAGGAAGCGTTATCGCTCCTGTAATACCGATGTAAGTAATTTTTGTTCCACTGTGATTGACTTGATTGGTTTATGTTTCAGCAGCAATGGATGCATTTTTTCTCCAGTTCAGAAAGTGTATGGATTCTGTGTTCAATTGGCGAACAGTCCTGTAAGGCACATCTATATTGCAGGCAAATGGTAAATGTAAATGTTAGGATCCTATCTTGACGTGGTGTCTAGCTAGTGCCTTTGCATTAAGGCCTGGAGTGAGTTCAACTTGAGCTTCCACAGTAAATGTGAACAATGATCACTCCACATTAGAGCAAAAATCTCTCTAGCCCACTGCTTTATCTTCCAGCAGTGGCCTATAACAGGTTTTTAGGGAAATTATACAGTTTTGACAGGAAAGTGATGACTTCTATTGGTTTACCTTGTGAGTTTCCAAAAGCTGTGTGTCTAAAGATTGCTGGAACTCATGTCATAGCTGTACCACATCAATTGCCCCATGTTAAAGTTAAAGTATCCTCTATGAACTCACTTTTAAGCCCTCTTACACTTTTTATACCTTTATAATGTTCATTGCTAATGTGTTACACAGTCCTCTTACATGCTCTGTGTAAATATATTCAAAACCTGCTGTTTTGTCACCCTGTATTTGCTAATTACTGTATTACCAGAAAGATCCTGCAGTTCCTTTTTAGACCTGAGCCATTGGACAGCAACCCTGAAAGGGCGGGACACAGTATGAATGTATAACATCAAATTATGTACGTAAATTACAAATTCAAGTAACTTAAAATTCAAACCTGGAAAAATGATACATTAATAAAGAATTTCACTAATAAATTTCCAAGTCAAATTACAGGTCAGTTGCACTGCAAACAGAAAAATGCTTTCCTACTATTTTAGCTTTAAATTCTTAATAATTTTCATCTTAAATCAAGGAAGTTTGTAATGCTGAGAGAATCTATACCTTAAGATATTGTTTCACCTCTTTATCTTGCAATATATTCAGGAAAATATAATACTTTATATACTGATTCTTTGAAAAAAATGGCATTTTTTATCATTATTTATTATCATCATTTTTGTCCCTGCAAATTTCTCTGTGGAGGTTATTCTCGTTATTAGGCAGTATTAAAAATTCCCAAATAAAAAATTATTTTCTTACTGTTGATCGCAGCTGCCCTGTTCACACAGCCAAGAGGTGGTCACAGTATAGTAAGAAAAACTGAAGTACGAGCTGTAGAACTTTTCCAGCTGTCCAACCTTCCAAATCCAGTGCACCATTCTGGAACATTGACCGTGTTATGTTTTTTCTGTAGATGCGAATCAAAAACAAATCTTTGCATTTGTGTGTCTTGGTACAATTTTAATTTGAATGGATCTGGTTTATGTGCTGATACTCTGCAACTAATTTACCTTTCCCTTTACTTTCACTCAGGTGATCTTTTTGTAATTGGAAGATTTCATAAACAGGAAGTATTTTTACAGTTGCAGTTCACAAATGAAAATATTGAGTTACATCTTACTAATTCTTATGGCTGATGGGAAAACCACTTTCAAATTTGGCAATTGCATGATAACTGCTTACTGAAATCTGTCAGTCAATATCTAGTAAATTTCACACATGCTTTATTGAACTATTACATCTTCCACGATGTTGTCTACTACTAAGCTAAGTGACTTGCCAAAATCTGAGCATGTTTCATTATTCTTCTATTTTAATCAGGAATTGTAATAAGTTGCAGTTGATAAAACTTACACAAAAATATTGATTTTTATTATTATCTTTCTTTTAGAGCTGTATCAGTCCAGTATCTGCTAACTTTTCTGTTTATTTGGGACTGATATGAGGCAAAGTGTAATCTAGACTATTCTATTGGTCCTTTTCAAATAATGATCTTTTTACATTAGCACTGTCTAAGATTTGTTAAAAAACACAGACAAACAGCAGCCCTCCTCCTTTAACTCTGGGGATTCTTGCAAAGTATTTGTCCAGGCATTGTTATTTCAAATGTTGTATTTGTCTCCAATCTGCCACAGTAACTAGTATATAAAAAAATTTACATAATAAGTAATCCTGTTCCTTCACAAATATAAAATTTTAAATGCTTTTTTTTGTCATTAAGAATGATGCCATATCTACCTAGACATACCACAGAAATGTTGCTATTATTTGTTTTATTTTTATTGTATTAAATCTCTAATTGTCATTTTTCAGATAGTTTTATTCTTAGTTGTTTTTCTTCCCCTATTCTTTATGTATTTATTATATATAGGAGGTTTACAGAGTTAGAGGAGGAACATACAGAAGGTCTCTGAGGAGGCCATCCAGGCTATTTCCTGGCACAAAGACAAAACAATTCTCAATAAACCATTCTTAACTGATGGTTAGGCACCTGACCTGTTTTGAAATACCTCCAGTCCAGGGAATATCCTCACAGTCAGTACAATTTTCATAAAAAATAATGCATGTTTTCCAATCATTTAAAATCCCTACTTACTCTTTCCCCAATAAGAAGATAACTGGTATTATTCCCTAGATTGGAACTTTTCCTGTGTTTGCAGATTACTATCATGTCTTTTCTTAGTTTTCTTTACACTAGACCATCTCCGTGCTGGTAACCATTGGGATTCCAGTAGCACAGACCTTGATGCATGGTGCACAAACCACTGCACTAGCTGAGGCCTCTCAGAAATAATTTTAATTTCAAACATAGTTTATCACCTTAGTGCTGGGATTCTGTTCATTCATTTTAGCATTTTGTTAATTTTTCTTATGGTAGTGACAATGTTCATTTAGTCCAAGTTGATTCATTATGCCCAAAACTCTTTCTTAGAAGTGCTGTTTAGAAGGTCACTCTTCAGCTGTGGTTTGACAGCTAATTCATACCCAAGTGTAGTAATTTACATCTATTCAAGCCACTGCAACAATCTATGGAAATATTTAAAAATTATTGCACTCTATTCCAAAATACTGGTTTCCTACCTATCCTCATATTTCAATCAGTAATTTCAACAAGGCATTGGAAAGAGAACTTTGGATTTCATTGCCTAGGTCTGAAAAACAACCGGCTGCAAACTCAAGCCAGGCAGTTTGGAAATGCCATTCTTACAGTTTGTGATCTATTTTTTTAGCATGGCATTTTTTTTTTGTATGGTTTTCTGGTGTGTGAACATCTTGGTACTTACAGAAGTCTAAATTTACAGTCTTAGTAGTTTTGACTATTCTAGTCCATTTCTTTTATAGCAATATTTTGGATTCTAAGGCACTAGGAATCAGAGACACTAGTAGGTTTTGTTTCAAGATTTATGTTAGTCATTAGGGCTTGACAGTTTTAATGGAATGGTATATTGATTAATGTAAATGTTAAGAGCATGCGAATCTGTTATTGTTTTTATGAATAATGTGCTGTTTGTACATTTTTTGTGCTGAAGTTTCTTTTGCAGTGTCAACATTCATTGCTCATCTGTAACTTTGAATGTAGCCCTGCCAAAAGTGCCTACTGTTCATAACCCAAAAAAACCCCTCATTTTGTCTTCAGTTTTCTTGCAGACATGAGTTAATTCTCTTGTCTTTTTTATTTTGCCATCTTAATACTTTGGAAACACTGCACACCCTCCCACTAGACTTATTTCTCATCAAGCACTTCCAAAGCCATATATGACTTCTTAATTCAAAAGGCATCTGCTAATGGAAACATTGAGATCAGCAGAAAATAATATTAGCTAATAAGTTCTGGAAACAGAAGGGTGGTAGAAAGAACACGCTCATCAGAAAATTGTTTTCTACCATCAATCACATTATATCTAACAAAAATTATGTATTTTTCCAACCAAAGTGTTTTTAATTTAAAAAAATACAAAATTCTAGTAGAACCACAAGAAACATAATTTCTCAGTCATGGTAACTAATTGATTCAAAATATTTATAAGGATGCAAATCTTAGTTTGACATACACCTAAAATTGTAAAAGTGCCTTTTTTTATATAGATGATGAAAAATTTGGTTTGCTTGCAAGTTCTGGTTCTGGGAATGTTTTATGGTGGTTTTTTTTTGTTTGTTTGTTTTTTGGTTTTTTTTTTTTTCAGTCCTTTCTCTTTGTAGAACGTTGTTTGGGGGAGGGGAGTGTTTCTTTCGTTATGCATACATTCACAGTCATTGTTTGTTGCTTTCATAATTTCAATGCTTTCAAGAAATTTTTTCCCCTGAAATTTATTCATGTGAGAAGACACATTTTGTAATAGTACCTGAGTTTGAACTGTCACTCTTCCAGCTTGCTTTTCATGGTCTCTGAGGGGTTTTATAGACCTTTGTTAACAGCGAATGACAAGTTCAGTTCCTGAAATCTGACTGACCTCACACTCCAAGATGAACAGGTGTTGTGTCAGTCTTGGTTCAATAATTTGTTAGCACTTTTTAAACTCATAACATCTTCTTCTCAGGACTTTCTTCAGACCTGATTTTAAATTCTCATATGCTTGCTGGATTTCTACCTCACAATTTACAGTCTCATAAAAGAGTGTTTGGAGATGCAAGCAGTCTTTAGTCTGACAAGAGTTATCCATGTAATATAATTGCATTTAAAAACATGAAATAGCTTACCCAATAAAGAAAAGCAGTTATTGCACATTTACATTACGAAAAGAGCACAAACAGGAAGAGATAGTGCCAAAGATATGACATTTTGTAAATGCATTTTGTGGCTTGCCTTGTGGTAGTCTTTTTGCATTTTTATGCCTAGGATTTTCATAGAGTCATAGGTAGGAAACGACCTCAAGAACTGTCTGGTCCAACATTTCTCTGTAAAAATGTGGCCCGGACAAGATGGCCCAGCACCCTGTCCAGCCAAATCTTAAAAGTATCACTGGTTGGGAAATTACCACTGTTCTGAGGAAATTGTTCCAATGGTCAGTTGTTCTCATTGAGAAAAGTTTCTCTTCTGTGTTCAATCAGAATCTGCTCAGGAATTACTTCTACACATTACTACACATATTCTCTGTGTGACTCCTTGTAAAAGAGAGAATCTCCACCTTTTCCCTGTAGCCACCCTTCAAATACTGTAACGTGGGGATAAGGCCTCCCCAAGCCTTCCTTTCTCAAGGTTGAACAAACCCAGTTCCCTTCACCATTCCTCATGTGCCAGGCTTCCCAGCCCTGTGATTGCCTTTGTGGCCTCCTCT
>VZUI01030363.1:0-11473 GCA_013401135.1 Cettia cetti | reverse complement strand
TTTCTTTCTTTCTTTCTTTCTTTCTTTCTTTCTTTCTTTCTTTCTTTCTTTCTTTCTTTCTTTCTTTCTTTCGTCATAGTTTGGTAATTACAAAAGCAAATAAGACAACATAGACATGAAACATCAAAGTGACCACCTGACTGAGATCAAAAGGATGTTTTACCATGAGAAAATCTTTTACTTAAATCTTGTGTCAAGTCTGTTTGGGTATTTTTTGAGATTTTTTTAAAGCTACTTGCTTGGTAAGTAAAAGCAAGTTGTTTTAGAAGGAACTTCTGAGTACTGCTGAATGCTGGGTAGGCTTTGAGGTGATCAAATCTAGATCCTGTCTGTCAAAGGCAGGAATTTCTTTATCTCTCATAAAGGTTTAAAGTGAAAAGAGAGAAAGATGGGGGAGAAAATGAAAGGAAAACAAAAAAAAAATAAGAAACTTGGGTAAGGGAAAAAAAAAAACCAAATGAAAAACTAAGAGACACAGAGTCAGCTACGTTTAATATGCATCTCTGTTGCCCTAGAGGCAATTGATTAGAAGCTGGTGCATGACATGGAAAGAACTCTCTTTTCCTTAGTCTGACTTCATGCTAAGGAAATATAGACATAGCAGAGAGATAGGAAAGAGATGAGCACAGAGAAAAAACTCTATGTGAGGCTGAACCTCAAGTTCTGTGTTCAGTTTTGGGCCATTCACTTTGAAAAGGATACTGAGGTTCTGCAGTATCTCCAAATAAGGGCTGCAAAGCTGGTGAAAGGTCAGAAATTATCCTGTGAGGAGTGGTAGAGGAAGCTGGGGTTGCTTATCCTGGAGAAAAGGGAGCCCAGAGAGAGGACCTCATTTTTCTCTACAAGTTTCCTGGCAGGAGGTTTTAGTCAGATGGGGGCTGGTCTCTTCTGCCACATCCCAGGTGAAAGGATGAGAGGAAATGGCCTGAAGATTCACCAGGGGAAGTTCTGATTTGATATTAGAATTTTTTTTTTTTTTTTTTTTTTTTTTTTTTCACTTTGAGAGTCTAAGGCATTGAAATAAGATGCCCAGGTATGTAGTGGAATCTGGAAATGTTTAAGAGGCATCTGGACATGGCACTTGGGGATATAGTTGGGGGTTTTTATGGTGGTGCTAAGCTGACAGTTCAACTTTATATCTTGAAGATAGCCCCATGCCGTGCTCATGGAAACAAAAACTGAAAATCTAAGAATTGGCACTTTTTTTTTTTTTTTTTTTTTTTTTTTTTTTTTTTTTTTTGCATTTAGGGAATAGAAAAGCACTGTGCAGGACATATGGAAGACGTTGAATAGCTTGCAGATGGGTAGGTCTATATGGTAGCTAAGGTATCAAGCCAAGGATAATTTCTGGTCCTGGAGAGTTGTAGTCATAAAGGAATTTAGCAATACTTAGTATGGGAACAGTTTGTAACCGCTGAGCTGCAAAAAAGAGATGTATCTATACAGGTTCTAAGGAAAATACAGGTTGTAGTAAAGAGGAATACAGGTGACCTTGCCCCTGATAAGTAACAGCTGTGTTAATTATTCAACATAGCCTCACCCCTGATGATTCACAGCTATGGCCAATAAAGATAAGTGTGAAAAAAGGGATGGCTTAGCTAGAGAGGAAGAATGATGAAGAAGAAGGATCCTGGGGAGAGAGACTCACTGCTGTTAGGTCAGTCTGGGTCTGCAGTTAGAGCCTGTGGTTATTGGAACCTGCAGGCATAGTCTACCTGGGTAAAAGCCTGCAGTCAGTGTCTGCAAACTAATACATACAGTCATAGTTTATCAGGAAATAACCAGCAGTCAGGGGCTGCAAGGGAAACCTACAGCAGGAGCTTGCTGCACCCAGGATCAGTGAATAGTTGGAGCCAGGATGGCTGAGCTGTAAAGAGGAATAAACCAGGACCCTTTTCATGCTATGATAAACAGGAAGTCTGTGTCTTGGCTTATTTCTACTTTCTAACAAGAGGGATGCTGCAACAACAGATAAAGCCAAAGAAGCTAAAAATCTGTGCAAACCAAAGTGAAAATTAGTATTCATTTAAGGTAAGTCGGTTCAATAAAGAACTACTGAAATTATAAACCTAGTATTTCAACTGGAGGTAATTGGTTTTTTTGCAAGAGAGGTTGTGGACAAACCAGAAGAGTGCTAACAAGACTAGACAGATTTATCTTTAATTTTAAATGCTGCTCTTCAGTGTTGAATGAGTTGAAGAATGGATCTTGTTTCCTATTTAAGAGTAATATGAGGTTGTGAAAGATGTACCATTGTGAGTTTAATGTTCAATGTGTTAGACTGAGAACACGCTTGGAACTCTGTCACTCTGTGATGCCTTACTTTTTTTCCCCAAAATTCTTGGTTAGAATATTGAGGTGTGGGCTGTAGAGGGGGTAATTACACCATGTCACAGCTTAATATAGTGTTCAGTAT
Source organism: Cettia cetti (assembly GCA_013401135.1). NCBI lineage: Eukaryota > Metazoa > Chordata > Aves > Passeriformes > Sylviidae > Cettia > Cettia cetti. Next base: position 9,057 of record VZUI01030363.1, on the reverse strand, counting down.
ACTTGTTTTGCCAATTTTTTTATGAAAGATTGTAAAAGTCGTATCTACATTTCATCTAAAAATAGGGAGGAAAAAAACCTGAACAGCTGTATGTACACAATATGAACAAGCCTTTCTGCCTTTATAAATAGCTGCTGGTGGTAAAGGGAATATTGAAAAGATTATCTGTCCTGCTGTTATGAGGACAGATAAAGGGCCTTCACAGATCAGTTTCTTAATTCTATTAAAAAAAAGTTTCAATTTCCTTTTGAGGTGAGCTGATCCATTATGCAAGATGCTTCACCACTTGTTCTTTGTGAAACAAATTACAGTATTCTCTGTGAGATCTTCAGGAATAAAAAGAGCCTTTTGTAATGTACATGATAGCAGGTTTTTGCAGGTTTATGTCATATTAGTACATTTGTCCTCATGTAATTCACAGATTCTAGATATGGAACAATGCTTTATGATTTCTAAACATTCACTTTAAAAAAGAAAAGATGAACTGGACACAAAACTTACTCTGAGAGAAAGCATATAATGGCAAAGATAACTTGGTTGATGTCTACATAAGTTACTTAGACTGCACTTTTTTTTCCCCTGTAATTTTTTGGCCAAAGTTGTTCTAAATGAAAGGGAAATTTGGTATGTACTTGGATGAAGCTACAGGTAGGCACGTAGTGAGAGTGAAAAACAAGTAAGCTCAACATTTTTCTCGATGAGGATATAGATGTTATTTAGAATTTAGAGGAATCCTAAGGAGAATGAAATTAGAACCTTCCTCCTGCAGTCTTTGCTGCAGAGAACCACGGCTGGGTAGTCAGCATATATTTCTTTCTCTTGAGTTAATACTCCTTCCCCTTATTTTGTGATGATCTGCACACTTTGTTGTCTACACTCCCCGTAGTTCTAGCCACACTCCAGGTTATGTAGATGCTTTGTTATAATAAAGAAGATTTTCACTTGAATGTGCAACCTTTATTTCCTGTTCCTACTTCACTTAGTCCTCAGAAAGGAATTCCAAAAACCACTGCAGTATTAACTCCCTAGCAAGTAGATGTGTGGCATCTACAAAGCTCTTAAAGTTTTGTTCTTCTAGCAGAAAATGGTGAAAGTATAGATTTGTCGTATTTGCACTTTATTTTTTTCTATGAAAGAAAATAGGAAAAAGAAAAGCAAGCAGAGGCCCAAAACACATTTCTCCCCTAAGAAAGAAAAAAGGCTCCATATTAGTATCACATAGAGGTTTTTTCCTGACTCTCAAAAGACAGCTAAATCAGTTTCATCACTGAGATATCACCATAAAAATTTTAATATCTTATTGCTTTGTTTGAATAGATGGTTCAGATATTTTAAGATGACAAAAGAATGATTTAATGTAAGCTTTTTAATATTATTCTATGTAAGACTGAAATGAAAGGTAGGTTGCTTGATAAATACCTCTAAAACTGGAGTGTTTTATTCTTGGGAAATCTAATTTTATGAGTAATTTTCTTTGCCTTGAGCAATAATTATGCATATTAATATGTACACCCTTATAAATGATCATGCATGCACACATAAACATGAGTGGATATTAGAATACATATAGATGTATTACTCTTGTCTGAGAGGAGATACATATATATATAAACTGTGCTAAGCTTATAATGATTTCACTGCCATCTGTTAAGTATTTGTAGGTCATATAACATATACATTTTTCTTGGGTTTCTTTGGTTTTTGATGAGATGTGCATTATTTTTTGTGGGTTTTTAATGAAATTGATGTGGAACTAACAGAACTATACTTATCTCAGTCCACCAGTTCCGGTTTTAAAATGTTAGGGAGAACATTAGCTGGTCCAAATTCCTCAGGCTTATGCTGTAGTCTACCATTTATTGAAGTATCAACACCAGTCATCTAGATTGTTCCTTGATCCACAATTTCAATGTTCTTCTCTACAAGTTATTTGGACTAGCTTGTATATATATTCTGACTTATCTGCTACAGACTTTCAGTTTGCAATATAGTGAAATTCAAACCTCAAATTTTATCATTTTATAAATAGAATCTAAACTGCATTGAAAATATTTATCAGGTGTCATTTGAAATCATTTTGTTTACTGATGTGATATAAAGTGTTTTCACTTACAGTGAGATATTTCACCTGCCTTTGCTCCAAATACAGAAATATTCTCATTCTGTTTTGAAATCAATCAGTATTGCGACTGATTGATGAATTGTCCATCTGTGTCAAATTCAAGTCACATATCTGTGTTAGAATATTTTGTTTCCAGTGTCATGGACTACTTATTAGCTTAAATACTGGCCTTAGAACTTTCCTGAATACATTTAGTTTCCTTTAACAATTTCTTCTATTTCCCAGTTGACAACATATACACATGGCTGTAAGCTTCTTCATTTTTCCATTGGTGATATATGTTGTTGGTGGTTCCTTGTCATTAAGACTAAACAGAATGCAGCTTCTATAAAAGTGTTCATTGAAATAACAGTTGGGCCATAAATGGTGGAGAATGAAGCAGGTTAGCAAACAAAATGGGAAATGGACAGGACAAAGTAAGGAACTTTAAATAAATTTTTTTAGTATTACCAACTGCATTTTAGACAATGTGAAGCACATTAGCAGAGAGGCGAAAAGAGAAAGGCCAGAAATAGCAGTGGGTATAAATCAGAGAAAAAATAGCTTTTAATGTATTTTGTAAATACATTACTTGTAAATGAAGTGTTAGGTTCTGCAGTGATGTCTTTCATTTGGATTGATCTGCTTAGCATAAAACATCCAGTGTCAAATGAGATTTTCTGCTGGCTTCCATTTCATCCTACAGTAGGTTGCAGGTTTAATTTTTTTCCTGTGTTGTAACTTTGTTCTCAATTTATGATACCCTGGGACTTCTTAAATAGTACAGGACACTTAATTTAGATAGTTGATCCCAAACCACTGGATGAAAGAATAATGCTCTTTCATGCCTTTTAAGGTATATATTTATAAAATAATTTATTCTAACAACACCAAGAAAAGAAAATCATCAAGAACATGGATCAGCACATAATATAGAAAGCCTGGTATAATAGGACTTGTGGGTCCTAGTGGACACCAAATTGTATATAAGCCAGCCATGTGTCCTTGATGCAAAGAAGATATCCTGGTATCCAGTGGTATTCTGGACCATATTAGGATGAGTGTTACCAGCAGGTTGAGGGATATGACTCTTTCCCTCTACTCAGAAGTGAGGCCACCCCTGGAGTCCTGTGTCCAGTTCTGGGCTCCCCAGTGCAAGAGAGAAATGCATTTATAATAGCTGAAGGATAGTTTAGCCAAGATGCTGAAAAACACTGTTTCCTTGAAGTATGCATTTTATTCTTTGCACTCTTTCCAGTGTAGTTTAGATAAATGTAAAAGTGTTTTAATTCAAAGCAATTAAAATGTTACATATATATATATATACACACAGAGAACAAACTAGTACAGAAATTTTTTTCCATGTCCGTATATATTGCTGAATCAACTGTATCCATAAATTCCAACTTTTAGCCCCAGTCATAACAGCACAACTACTGTGCAGAGCCACTCTATACATAAAGCCTTTCTGTGATACTTCTGCTCAGTCAGTACCACAAGTAGAATCTGCTCACTGTGTTTTCCCTTATCTCTCCTTCATCCATAATTCATCTGCTTTTGTCAGGGCCAGTTCTGCTTGGAGTTCTAAAGACTGAGAGGAGCATCTCTTTTTTTTTTTTCCTGAAGTGAACAGCAAAATCTCTGCAGTTTTTTTTCCCAAGATCTCTGAGTTAGATGATAAAGCTGTTAGCAAAGCACTGTGCAAGGTCCTGTAAGAAGTAGTAGTCTAGGTCCTCAAATCAGAGTTGGTAATAGCTTTCTTCCTAATACTGACAGATAATAGCACGCAAAGTAACTGGAGTCAGCAAAGCTTATACATTAAAAAAAGGTACAGATAGATCCCAGGTGGCATTTTTAAGCTATAAATTCATTTAAATGTATAAATTTATTTTGTCTATAAATTTATGTAGATTTCTTTTTGAAGAGCTTGTTCCAATAGGGATTTTGGGAGCAAGGAATGATGAGAAATTATGTCAGTAAATGTATGTGTATCTACCCCAAACACATGCATTGGATCAGAAAGGCAGAGAAAGTTGTGCCACCCAGAAGTTTAATCATTTACCTACTTAGCCAACATGTAAATCAATATCTCCCTTCAAGATGAGGAAGGGAACACCAAATAGAAAGGAAAGAGAGCTTGATGACTTTGTGACTGGGACATTTTCCCAAAGGTTGAAAATGCTGAGTTTGATTCAAGTTAAACAGGCCATATCAAACCAAGGATTTTGAAAGTTAAGATTCATTTCCTTGTGGTTTGGAAGAGGAATTCTGAGCTGATGCTGCAACTCCTAAATTTTATGTCATTGTACCTTAAGCAAAATATATATCCTGTGAATACTTAGGTGCCCCAGAATAAGATTTATTATATGCAGCACACAGACTGGAGTGCCTCAAACTACATGTTTGTACCCTGACAGTGGTTTCAGTCTAGTCTTTCTCACAGCCTAGGGAACCATATTTATGGGCTTTAAGTCTGCCTTGGAGGTAATGCTTATCCTGTCTTTCAAGTCAAGGAAACAAAATTATCTTTTCTTTCTTCTAAAAGACAATTCAGCCTTTGTGGAGGTCTCCTGTGGGGAGATGTAGGCAAAGTTATTATTTAATCCTCGGGTTTACAAAACACATTGCAACCTGCAAAGATGAAAAGGTATGTTTAGCTCATATGCATTTTAATCATATGCATTTCAATAGAACTACTCATCTTTCTGTACTCTGGCATGCAAACTCAAGAAAGTGACTATGCTTCTACAGTCATAAATATTCTTTTGTCCAGAGAAATGTGTATTCTTTTCAGAGCTAACAGTTAAAAAATGATTCACATAGCTTCTCTATATCTTGAGTCCTAGATTTTTTGAGTACTTAATGAAAGAGAAAATCCTGAAAGGGGAGGGTCTTGAGAACACTTGTTCTACCCTCTACAGTTACGTTTGCAACAAGTTGGTTTCATAAGTTTCCAAGAAGTATGTGAACTACCAAAAATTCATGATGCCTCAGCATTTTTTTAGAGTTTTTTACAATAACTGACAAGCAGTGTGGGAAGTAAGATCCTTAAACAAAAATAAATGCATGTATGCCTGACCAGAAAATGAATGATGATGGATGTCAGTACATGGCTGTAACTATAACTGATCTCTGCTATGACTGGCAATAAGAGTTTCATTTTTCTGATATAAACCAGTTAACTCACTGACATTTCACAAGAATGAACATTGTGCTATGAGCAATAGTTTTCTCATAAATCTTGTCTGTGTTCTGCTAAGTAGCCATTGGATAACTTCCAGCCATCTGGCTGGCATCTCAGCTCCCACGAGGGCACAGTTCAGCATGATTGTGGGAGAATAACTACTCAAGAATTAAAGTAATTAAAGTATTAAATATTTTGTGTATTTTGAAGGGAGGGACGTTTGGGAACTTTTAAGAAAGCAAACAACTTTCTGTGAACAAAAAGGCTCTGTGGTATCAAAGAAGCTTACCAAGACTTTGTTTTCCTTTGGATTTTTGGAAATCCACTGATGTTCTTCAAATGGACACTTTTTTCCAAGATCACAATTGTGGAAGAGCTAATTACATAAAGAGCATAAAAGATGGTCTGCAGTATTCTCACGATGTACTAGGCTTAGATATTAAAGTAATGTGAGTCTCCCAGTTTTATTAAAGTGGTCTAGTATTTTAAAACTACCTGATGGTAGGGGGATTGGAGCTTAGCTTAATGCAGTGGGAGATGTAATTTGCAGACAACATCAAGAAAGAATATTGTTTAAAAAATATTAAAATGCATTCAGTCTTGCTACTAACTTGGTTTGTTGAAACCATTATCAGAATTATTCACTTGAAATATAGTGAAGGAGCATTGCCCCTCAGTATTACAGTTGCTAAGGAAAATGTTCCTTTGTATTAATACAAGGTAAAGAAAAAGGTGTTTTGCAGTTTCCTTTCTCACTTGGTGTGCTTTGATTTTTGCATACGTTTTTCTATGTCATCTATGTAAAAAAAAAAAAAAGATTTATTTTTGCTTACATATGTAGTACTAGCACTAAGAAATGCTTTCCTAGTGCATTTTAATCCTAATTTCTGAACCTTTCTTAAAAGAAAAAAAAAAGATACTTTCAGAAATTGAATGTTTTGCTACTAACAAAGATCAAAAAGAACAATGACTGCCTTGAGGGTTCTGTTTCTAGGCACTGCAAGAAACTAAGCCTGGCAACAGCAGGAGTGGGAGGCTGGAATAAAAGATATGCCATCACTAAGGCAAAGACAATTTTTGGCCAGTCAGAAGTGTTGTAATTCTCTCTCTTTGTACCGCAGTCAGTACAGTCCTCATTCTTCCAATGTATAGGCACAGAAATGAAAAATTTGGACTGTGTTTGTTTCTGCTCTGATTGAATGGGAAGTGCTCCAGTGAGGCAGAGTTTAGTCTAATTATCTGTGTTGGGGAACCCTTTCCAGCAGTAGAACATGTCTTGATTGTAATCTGTTGTTTTGGGGGTTTGTTTGTTTCATATAAATATCTGGATTAACACTTTAACTGCTTTATTACCTTTTTAGTCAAAGAATGACAAGTAGCTGAGGTTGGAAGGAATTACCTAAGCTGACAGGCCTGCTCAAAGCAGAGTCAACTAGAACAGGTTGCCCAGACCTTTGTTCAGTTGGATATAAAATATCTGCAAGGATGGATACTCCAAACCTTTCTGGGCAACCTCCTCCAGCCTTTAATCACTGTCACTATTAAATGTTTATTTCCTATACTTAGATGAAAGTTACTGAATTTCACCTTGTGCTTTTTGCCTGTCATCTGTCACTTGGTAGTACCAAGAAATGTCTGACTTTTTTTACTCATCCCCATTAGGTACTTGAACTTTGGTACGTTCCCATTGAGGCATATAAAAATATGCTTTAAACACAGTATACATTTTTCTGTGTTTTCGAGGGTACAGAGATTCCTGAGGTAAGAACAATTTTATAAGCTCATCTGGGCAATGCATTTGATCACTTTATCAAAATCTCATGAAAAAATAATTTAAGAAATACAGATGATACAAGTTAAAATTAATTTTTATAATATTTTCAATATTAAACACAGTACAATTTTTAAAGGTAAAACTACTCCATCTTTTTGAAGTTTTAAAGAAGTTTTTTTCTGAAGTTAGTTGCTCCTCTTCATTACAGTTTTTAGAAGTCTGAACATAGACTAAATTACTACATTCTCTCTACTCCATTAAAGACAAAATGTACAAAAAGTATTAGAATATGAATCCTTTTTGCATTATTAGAGAGAAGTCATACTGTGATACTCACATTCCTGTAAGTCAAAAGAAAAAAAAAAAGTTAATCGAAGTTTGGGTTTTCGTATACCAATATGGAAACACAATGCAAGTGCAGGAGGTTTATATTCATTAGTACAATTGTGAGGGCTTGTTTGGGTTTTTTTGGTGTGTTTGAGAGTTTTGGTTTGGTGGGAGTTTTTTTTTTTTGGTGGTTTTCTTTCTTCAGATAATGCTCTTTTATGGTTCCATTTATTGAAACTTTTTTTTCCCCACGAGTTATTGAAACATTATCAGAATGTTTCAATATTCTGACAATGCCACTGCTATAAGTTTCTTTTTTTTAATATATATACTTGCAAAAGATCTGATTCAAAAAGGGCTTCACCTTCAAAACACTTAACCATATTGCTTCTGGAAATTTCAGGTTGGTGATGGCAGGTCTACAAAGTACTGGATCTATAGGTAAAAAATATAAGTAGGAAAGATATGCACCTTAATGGGAGCTGTTGAATCAGCTCTGTAGGTAAAACTGTAGATAGATCTGTGTATACTGAATTAAAGCTGTATGAGAATCTGTTGTAGACTAGCTAGTTTAAATTGTAATAAATTCTGTGTAGTGTATATATTTGCAGTTCCAAACAAATCCCATCTCTGTCCATCTTTTCTACTAGGCTTAACTGTGACGAACAAAACAGTAATGTCCATCGTTAGTGTTGGTAAGAACTTGAGACACAATCCCAGTTAGTATTAGAAATGTAAACATTAGTAATCCAAGTTTTCTTTACAATAGGTATTTCTCTTCACTAATTACAAAATAAGCCTTTTTCAGATATAGATAACATTTAGATCTCACAAATCCCATTTTCAGGTACCCTTTAATCTTAAGGAACAACTCAGCTAGATGTTCATCTAGAACCCAATCCTTAGGTTTCTAAGGAAACGGATGGGGTTTTTTTGTTCTTTGGCATCATCCAAACCCACAAAATCAACCTTTCCCTTTTAAATTCCATTGTCTCCCCTTGTTTTTTTAAAGCGTATATTTGAAACAATTCATCAGCTATTCATATATTAGCTCCTAACTGATTTCTAGGAGTCCATTTATGCGATCACCCAACCTTTTCTCAGACAATTTTTCCAAATAATTAAGTTGACTGTTTACACACTGCTCTCTTCTAAAGACACCATCTTTCTCACAGTTTAGGGCAGTTAAAAAACAAATATAATATCCTAATTTGTCCTTTATACACATGCACATGTTTGTTATAATCTACAAAAAAGGATATGAACAAGAGCTTTCATGAGTCACCATGACCAGCACTCACCCTATGCTGTTACTTTTACATACTCTTTCTTCTGAGTTGCTGAAGTCTTAAGTGGGAAATATTTAAAGATTTTTTTCTTCTCTGGATAGACATATTGAAAGCTTATGCACAAGAGCTTTAATGCCATCCCAGAACATCATTTACTGTATTCTCCTGGGCATGATTCACATTGTAGTTGTCTTGGTTTAGGGTAAATTTGGGAGGAAACCTCTGAAGGGGGTTCCGCTGGGAGGAAAACCCAAACAGCCCCTCCCCCCAGCCAGTCCAGGAAAAATTTCCTCAGAGAAAAAAAGTGGAAAAAACTATTAAACTATTTATTTAACAAACAGAATATCTACACTAAGAATGGATACTATGAAAATATAAAATG